>VCCN01005704.1:7549615-7571902 GCA_006491835.1 Architeuthis dux
GATGTTCAAAAACATGAATAAAATAAACACTTAAGAAATGAGATAATTTATGCTTGTTTTTATAATAATACAGAATCAATTAAAATTATACACAAAGGAGAATAACAATAAACTATGAAAATGAAAATTATTTCTGGACATTGTTAAAATTCTAAAACTTCAAAATTTAAAAAAAAACCTTAAAATTTTTAAATTAACTTTTTATTAACATAGTTCCATCCTGTGTATCTCTTCAGATACACATGTTACGGCTGTTTAGACCATTTTCAACATCTTCTCAAACGAGAATAAGTTGAAAATGATAAAAAACAAGGAAATTTAGTCCTGGGTGAATGAAATTTTGTAATAACGACTTGCGGGGTGAATGACAGTGAAATAAGTTTAAGAAGCACTGGACTCTAGACGGAGCTGGATTTATAAGGGGGCAAAAGGAGCAATTGCCCCGGGCCCCCTCTATACAAAAATAATATAAGAAGAAATAGATTAATAATTATTGCTTGGAATTCATTTGGGATTTCATTACATTAACTTCAGTTGTTTTAAATAAATTAATTCGGAATTTACAGTAATTGGAGTAGGGGAATACTAATAATCTACTTGCAGTTTTGCTGGCATGTAATTTACATGTATATATGTCAGGGATCAAGACTAACTTTTTTCACTATCATCCCAGAACCGTCCCGAAAAACAATATTAACCATCCCGAAGGAAATGTAAACGTTCCAAAAATCAAAATGTTTATTTTCTTTATTATCTTCTATAATTGTTAGTAGCATAAATAAAACACCATTAAAATGTTGAGGAAATAAATAATTGTCAAACTCCAGTCCAAAAAAAAAAATCTTTCAAATAATTCTTTTCCTGTCCGAGGAAGATATTTGTCCCAAACACATTTTTACCATCCCCGAGATGACGTTAATATCAATCCCAGATACATATATTTACTTCAGATATATAACTCCTTTTTAACCTTTCTATGTATGTATAACTTGTCAGTTCCAATTACATTCAGTAAACAGATTTTGATATGTAAATCTTGTGATTTGCTGTGTATTTTAATTTCTGTGTATGAGGGGCCCATCAAACCTGAAGTGCCCTGGACTCCCAAGGTCAGAAGAACCAGACCCTTGAGACAATGGGAAAACTATGTCAAAGAAGACTTCTCCAGAGACTATTTACCACCCTCCCCCCTAACAAATGTTGTGAAGTGACAGATTCTGTCCTTCGAATCTCAAAGAAAACTATTCTCTTTCCACAGCTGCCGCCACTGATTCTGGTCTCTGACCAAACAGGTCGGTAACATTTTCTGAGAGTCTTCCTTTCTCTCCATTCCAAAACCTTACCAATCCCACTAGTGGCACCCCCCTACCACTATTGATAACACGTTTTTTCCTAGTTTTGCATCCTGATGATTTCTATTCACCATTTTTGTCTTCTGAGATATCACTGGCATTTCTTTTCATTTAGGTGCTGTGTGCATCCTGTTCTTTAAATCCTGGTAACTTGAGGTCATATGCTTCCATAGAACTGATGAACCTTATGTTGAGAATGTTAACTCTTAAATTCATATGAGAAAATTTAAATGTTAAATGATCAAAGTTACCTCCCTTTCAGCTTTAGGTGATTTCTTTTCTTCATTTTTTTTTTATTCCATCTGACATGATAATTTTAACACAATTTGTTTCTTCCATTGAAGAACTCTGCTGTCAATTGGGAGCGGTATCAAGCGGTTTATGAATTTAAGGGTTAAACCTTTAAAACCAGATTTTTTAAAATCTACTACAGTACTGGACCATTCATCCAGCAAGCGTGGGACCAGAGGTGACCTGGATTTCAGGATTTTCTAGTTTTCTGGACCAAGGTTTTATATATACTTAAAATGAACAATGAAAAGTAAAGAATGAAATTGTATTTAACAGACACAAATAAACACACTTCTAAAACAGGGTCTGTTTGTTCAAATGGATCTTCGGACGATTGAACTCCTTCTTGTTGTTTGTGTTGTAAACACAACGTTTCAGCCGATCCATTCTTCGACCTTCTTCAGGTTTAAAATCCGAGTGTGATGGGATAAATGTGGCTTCCGCTTCTCAACAGACCTAAACCTGACAAGACAAAGACACAGAAACACCCGGGCCCTGCGTTATAAGGGTTACCCCCTTTAAAAATAAAAACTTCTGTTTACCACATCACATTCAGATTTTAAACCTTAAGAAGTCCAAAGAATGGATCGTCTGAAACATTGTGTTTACAATGCAAACAAGAAGTTCAATCGTCCAAAGAACCATTTGAATATTAATGACCCTTCTCAAAACTATAGAAAAAGGGTCTGTTTGGTCTTTATTAATCAACTTTAAATTCTTAAAATATATGAAAAATACAATGAAAAGTAAAAAATTAAAAGGATGAAACTGTTTTAAATACAATTAATCCACTTCAAAAACGGGTCTTTTATGAAAATTGATTAAAGATAATAGTTTATTTTAATGTGAAAGTTGATGAATATTCTTTTAAAAAATGAATTGTTGCCTTGTGATTTTCATCACACATGGCTAACAATCCTGAAATTTGATTATTTATTTTTATAATATAAGTATTATAACCCAATATTAGAAACTGCCAACATAGGATTCTTCAGTTTTCATTTTATTAATTGTGACTACATTTTTACTTTTTAAAAAATTAAACATGGCGCCAATAGGTTTAAACAGTGAGATTTGACTTCTGCTGGCCATCAAGCTTCCGTAGCAGAGTGGTCAAAGTAGCTGGGCATAGACCAGGCTTCCCTCTGGCAAGAGGGATGTGAGTTCAAATCTGACTGCTCTTTATTTCCGATTGCGCTGTTTGCTTGCTGCCGTAGAATGACGGCTCGATAAAAACAACTAAAAATTAGGATAACGGTAAAAAAGTAGTCAAAATTAATAAAATTTTGTGAATCATAAAATTATTAAATTGGCCACTTGTACTGTAGATTTTAATGACCTACTTTTTGATGGAAGCCATGACCTGTTACCTCTGTTTTGACTTGTTGAAATGATGTTCAAATCGTTTTTATTCTTAATGAGTGAAGTTTTGACCAAAGTAATCCGATTGTTAACATTATCTGTATATCACAATTATAAAGGAATGCTCACATTCTTTTGTCCTTTGTTCCATCTCAGGGCTTCTCAAACCTTTTTCTTTCGCAACCCCCTTTTTGATGAGACAAAATCTTTCACGACCCCTCACTCATTGTTATAAAACCAATAGGTATTAAGACTATATAAAAGTTTTCAAGTCGTAATCTAAAAGTAACTAAATATAGAAACAAATAAAAACCAAAACAATTGTCAAAAATTGCAATGTGTTTATAATCTATAATCTATAATAAGTTTTAGTTTTATTACCCCCAAAAATTACTTTTTAAAAATAAATTACTAAAATAGGTAGAGATCTACTTTTGTTAACCAAGTTAAAATTAACCAAAAAAATAGAAGCAATTTTTTTTTCACCAGTAATTTTTTGTGCTTTTAATCCATTAGACCCTAACAATCTTTGTATGCTGCCTGTTGGTGCGCGTGTGTCTGCTCAGGGATGGGGGGTTTGCGCGCGGACACATGTGCACACTCGTGGCCCCCACCAAAAAGCCTTAATGAAAGCACAGAAAAATCGTCATTAAAATATCAAAGAAGCCTCACGAGAGAAGTAACTGAATACTTCGAAGCCTAACTTTCTTACAATGGACGGAAAATAACAGTTCTGTTTACCATACAGTTACATTGTAAAGAGAAACCCCCCTCGTAAAACCTTAAAAAAACATTTTTTCTGAAAAATAAAAACTCCCAGGTAGATTGTTAGGGTCTAATGGATTAAAAGCAGAAAAAATTACTGACGAAAAAAAGATGTTTCTATTTTTTTTTGACTTGGTTAACGAAAGTAGATCTTTTTAAATTTTTTTTTTTTTGTTAACTAGTTAATAGCTTCAAGCCATTTTACAAAAGGCACCAGAAAGAGTACATTTTTGTATAGAGATAAAAAAAACCATTTTTTTAAAATTCAGTTACATAATTATTCTTTAAAAAAGATTTTCCAATATTTCTGTGACCACCAATAATCTTTACACATCCCCCGGAAGGATCCTGACACATCCCCCAGAAGGATCCTGACACCTACTTTGAGGAGCCCTGTTCTATCTTATCATATTGTTTGTGTAATTGTTATCAAATCACCCCCGCCCCCTCAGTCACTTATAAAACTTTGATATTGAGTAATGGTTGAATTGATAAGTGATGTCCGCTAACCACTTCTGTGTTGACAATTTAGATGTTTGTTCTTCTTTCTTATGAGTGCAGTTTTGACTAAAGTAATCCAACTGTTGATCACTATTATAAAGGAATGCTCACATTCTCTTGTCCTTTGTTCTATCTTATCATATTTTTTTGTGTTATTGTTATTAAAACACTCCCCCACCAATCACTTTTAAAACCTTGATATTGATTAATGTTTGAAGTGATAAGCTGTGTCGGATTATCTGCCGCCCATGCAGTGTTGCCAATTTAGCGCGTTTCTTGTTTGGGCAGAGCAAAAAGCGCTAAATTAGCGGGTTTGCGCCTAAAACATTTTGGCTATTTTTGACCATTTTCATTGTCTTTTTTATGGTTTCTGGACATTTTTGGCTATTGTTAAAAAATTTAGCACTTTTTGGCAGTGAAAATATTTTTTGAATTGGCAACACTGCACCTAGGCTGAGCTTCAGTAAGCCCCCCCCCCACCTTCATTGAATAGAATAAAGTGATGTTAAGTCACATTAAATAACTTAAATTGTTGTACTATGTTTAATGTACTAATATATGTAAAAGTACTGAAATATTATCTAATGTGTAAACTCGCCCCATATTTTTGTACACTTAAATCATTATTTTTACTCTTGGGCCCACCTCCCTTCTGCACCCCTAGGTGTGAACTTACTCAGCCTAATGGTTAATCCGCCACGGGTGATAAGTGATGTGACCTAACCATTCACATGTGTTCATTTTTAACTCAATTTTTGCTATTGACTCTTCTGTTTCAGCTTAGTAAACAAAATAACAGAACTGATAATAGTTTCCACAATCCCTAATCAGTTTCCATGCCCTCAATCCCATATCAGTTTCCATGCCCTCAATCCCATATCAGTTTCCATGCCCACAATCCCATATCAGTTTCCATGCCCTCAATCCCATTTCAGTTTCCATGCCCACAATCCATATCAGTTTCCATGCCCACAATCCCATATCAGTTTCCATGCCCACAATCCCATATCAGTTTCCATGCCCACAATCCCATATCAGTTTCCATGCCCACAATCCCATATCAGTTCCCATGCCCTCAATCCCATATCAGTTTCCATGCCCTCAATCCCATATCAGTTCAGTTCTTTTGTGACTAATAACCTTTTCTTGGAATGTTCAACATGAGTGAACTGTATGTTGAGCGCCAGTAACCCAGATGTGGCGAGTTGATCACTGTAACAGGTCCCGGCCGTGAGAGCTCGACAGTTCTCTCTTAGCTCGCCACTTAAGGCCACGTCTGAATCGTGTTTAGGGCGTGTACTGTGGATTACTGTGTAGCGGCTCGAAGTTCATGATAGCTTACCGGTGATAAGCAAGGAAGTGTCCCATTAAGGAATTATTCCAGTGCTGAACATAGACTCATTGCATCGAAGCTGTGTCAGTATTTTTCACCTCCCCCTTTCTACTACAGTAGCGGATTTGTAATGAAAGTAGCCCAATATTATCTTTTTTATAGATATGCTATTCAGAGTAATACATTAATAATAAATAGAGTAGACTTCATGATTTTAATGGTATTATTTATATTATCACTGCATGCATTTAATAAAAAATGCAATAATAGGAAAACTTACCAATATTTGCTGTATGAAGCATAATCCTAACTGTGCAGTCCCACCACGTCTTCACAGGTGAAGATTATCAAGTTCTTACTAAATATTTAATCGGGGATTAATATGGGAGTGCGTGAAATTTTAAAATGGATTATACTGGGATCTACCATAAGATCACCCAGGGCGGTAAAACAGAAAAACAGCCAAATTTGGGTGGAAAAAATGGACCAAATTATAACCCAGGGTCATTATTCAATGGCCATCCCAGCTGCTAAATTGAGCATAATAAAACAATAAAAGTTACGACTCGTGTGTTTTTAATCACTTCACTATCAACCCGTTTTAATCGTATTTGGTACTTCTTTGGACAGTGTTTTCTTTTTAAGTTGCTACGACACCCGAACCTATATATGTATATATACTAAATACAGTCTATAGGCATCTGTCAGGAGAAGGACACTCCTGTCAAACCTACGACCTATGGGCTCCTATCCGCGCCACTCCACTCCAGTGGCCCATAGGATATAACCCTCAGGTTTAAAGTGTGGGCAAGTCGCACCTCACCTTAAAACTACACTGCTCAGGCTGGAGGTTTACTCTGCACATTGGCCCCGCCATCTATGGTCCAAATGCTGTGGAAAACCATCCCCAAACTCTTTGTTTGCGAAGCCAAGCCATTCATTCATATTATATAGACTATTTAGTACCTGCAAACACAAAAAATAATTTAATTTTTGTAATAAATAAATAATATAACTTGTTTGTTTTCAAACTCATTCAGCAATAGTGAAGAAGCGAATTAATTTCTTTTTGTTTATACAACAAATTGACAGATATTTCGGACTTGATGTCTTAATTATTATATGCGTATTCAAGTTGTCCCCCAAATAAACGCACACCTAAAATAACCGCTCATGGGTGATCTATCGGGTGGGCGATCTTACAGTAGATCCCGGTATGTTAAATTAGAAATAGTTATCTTTGTGTTTTCAAAAGATAATTAGATTACATTATAAATGCATAATCAATCATTGACTTTCTTCTCATTAGTAGCCCAAGTTATTTTAAAAGAAGCCCAAAAAGTTGCAATTGAGGAAATTCAGAAGTAGCCCAATTTGCTACTTGTAGCCCAGGGTTTCTCAACCTGGGCACTATCTCCCACCTGTGTGCGATTTCAATTCTTGGGTGGGAGGTGAGCAACTGTGCAGAAAATGGTTGGCGTTTTGAAATTTTGTTGGGCTGTATAGGATTTTGATTATTAAAGTCTGTAATTGACAATAAAAAATGAGTCAACAGCAACATTTTCTATTATTAATTTAGGTGGGTAGAGAAATGTGTAAATATTTGTGTTGGTGTGTACACGTCTGTACTGCATTATCTGTAAGTAGGTATGTGATTAAAGATGACTAATTGTAAACTCAATGTGTCTGCACTAGCTGCATCGCACCAGTATCGTATTTATGGTATCTGAAAACGGTATGTGTGTGTGTCAAACATTTGATGTTACTACTTTACATTACTTTCATTAAAGAATCTTGTAACTCGAAAGCTGTTCGTTTTTATTGTTTTGTAAGTGTTAAAAATATTTTGGTATCCTTTTTTAATATTTACTAATACAGGTGGGCGGTGGAAAAATTTTCCATGTAAAAGTGGACGGTGGAAAAATTTTCCATGTGAAAGTGGGCAGTGATGCCAAAAAGGTTGAGAACCCCTGTAGCCCAATCTGGCAACCCTGGAGACAGCTTTTTTCTTGCTATTGTATTGATCCTTGGTCCTGTCACCTAGTACCAGGTCATTGGGGCAGCCATCGCTGGTGTGTCTTGGGCGAGATAGCCTGACTGACCTTCCTCAATCCCACTCTTTATGCTGATAGCTAAGAGCTGAGCAGAGAGGCATTGAATACCATTTTAAAAATCTTTGGTATCACTCAGCCATGGATTGAACCCACAACCTACTGAACTGGAGGCGAGCACTTTACCACTTAGCCACAGTGATCAGTTGTTGCATTGATACTTTAACTTTGGACACACTTTTTCTGTATTTTTCTTGTTTAACATTCAACTTGCAGCATAATGGTTAATTGAAAGCTGAAGTGTTTATTTTCAAATGTCTCCATCAAAACAGATGATATACAAAATGCAACACTTTTTACTTAACATTTAACATTTAAATTACATGTATCTATTACCACTTATGTACAGCATCATTAGAGGCTTCTTCTTCATCTCAATTTCTATCTGACACAATCTCTGAAACTTGAAAAAGCAAGTTGGCATTTCGTACTGATAGTCTAAATGCCAATTCTCATACCCAATATTTATTGCAAATGTTGATATATTACTATTATAATGATCCAACTTCTGTTGGTGGGTTGGTGTGTTACTGTAGGAGGAGTCGGAGGAAAAAGAGCAAGTAGCCTTTTTCTGAGTCAATTGATTCTCATACTTGTAAAATATTGCAATATGAAAATATTCTGCAAGTATTAATTTCAATAAAAATCGTAAATGGCAATTTTTGGCATTTTTTGCGAACCTCAGAATTCCATTATGACACCATAGCAGCTGGTAAAAAAAATTGATCAGAATAGATTCTTTTAATAACATAACACCTCTTACATAATAGCAGCTGGTAAATAAAACACAATATCCCTTTCCTTCCTCTTTCAGTTGTTTAACGTAATCATGACCAATCAAAATGTTTCTTATTGAGATGTGTTTGGGCGCATCTAAAAAATAAGAGTAACAAGCAAATAATTAAAATATAAATTGTATAAATAGGAAATGACTTGAACTCAAAGGCGGCTTTTAAGCTAGTCCATATAAAACTTTGATTAAAGACCCTAGACAAGGAAGTTTTTTTAAAATCTTTTAGTTAACTTTACTTGTTTGCGTACAAGAGAATGGATGTCTGGATTTATTAGTGTTCTAAATGTAGCGGTAACTTTGATTATACAGGATGGCGGCACAAAATAAGCTGAACATTTTGTTTTTTCTGTAAACAATGCACCCTTCCATTTAAAGAGAAACAGAAACATGATATTAATACTTTTGGGGATTATTCTGATTATACCAAAAA
Organism: Architeuthis dux; assembly: GCA_006491835.1. Taxonomy (NCBI): domain Eukaryota; kingdom Metazoa; phylum Mollusca; class Cephalopoda; order Oegopsida; family Architeuthidae; genus Architeuthis; species Architeuthis dux. The sequence continues at coordinate 7,558,554 of VCCN01005704.1, forward strand.
GAAAGTCTAAGGGAGATAACTACAGGTTTGTTAATTTCTAATTACTGTTCTTTATAAACAAATAAGCGGAATAAGCAAATAATTGACATTGAGCTTAAAGGCCACGGAAGGAGCTAGTACATTGATTAAAGACCCTAGACAAGGAAGTTTTTGGAAATTATTTAGTAAACTTTTCTTTACATACAAAAGAACGCAGGTCTTGATTCAGTGTAAATATAGTCCAGATGTTACTTGTATTAATGAAGGACTTCTGTCTAAATACACATTGTATAAGACTTTAACTGTATTGGACATGGGCTGAGCTAACTATGGTCCATGAGGCTTATTTGTGCGGCCCGCAAATGTTCTTGCATGGTAATGTCAATTTGGGTGATCCCAGACACTGTCGCATAGAATAACGTGCCTAATGAGACTACAATGAGATTTTGCAGCTATTTTGTAAACAGAAACGTTTGATAGCAAAGGACTGTGTATTATTTTAAAGTCTTTTAATATATCTTATTTCAAATTTTGTTACCCTAACAGTGCTATAAAAAACGGAAAATTGAAAATGAATGCTGTATAAGGAATGGATGTACAAGTATTTTTTTACAAATGTAAAAATGAATTTTATTTTTTAGTAAATTTAGTTTTTAGTCGAATGTGGCCCGCTAGAGACCTTACAGATGTTCCACGTGGTCCTCGGGGACAAAAGTTTCCCCACCCCTGTATTAGACTAACTTAAAAAGAGACATTATAAGCAATATATATCATTAAAAATATTTCTTATAATTTTGGTGTTAGAAATTAATAAAAGTCCTAATCTGTCTAAATAAAAATATTAACCCATTAACTGTGGCAGGATCAGCTCAGTTGGTGCGTTTTAAAAGTAGCGGTAACTTTGATTATATGGGGTGGCGCAAAATAAGCTGAACTGTTTTTCTCTGTAAATAATGGACCCTTCCATTTAAAGTTAAAGAGAAACATAGAAACAAAAGCATTCTGTAACTTTAAATGGAATGGTCCATTGATTGACTGATGGAAATTTTCGTCATTCGCAGTGGAGTCATAGAACTGCAATGACTGAAATTTTTGTCATTCACAGTTGAGCCTTAGAACTGCAATGATGAAATTTTTGTCATTCACAGTTGAGCCTTAGAACTGCAATGACTGAAATTTTTATCATTCACAGTTGAGCTATAGAACTGCAATGACTGAAATTTTTGTCATTCACAGTTGAGCCGTAGAACTGCAATGACTGAAACTTTCGTCATTCACAATTAAGCCATAGAACTGCAATGACTGAAATTTTCGTCATTCACAGTTGAGCCATAGAACTGCAATGACTGAAATTTCAGTCATCTGCAGTTAATGGGGTTAATACAAACAGATATGTCTTAAATCCATGTTCTCTACCATAAAATGTGTAAGGACTTTTTGTGTCATAGCTACCAATTTTATTTAATTTAATTTGCATGTCTTTGCACCCACTCAATGTTTGTGTATATTTTATGAAGACACAAATCATTTTTTTGCACTATTTGTGATTCAAATTCAGTGCCTATTTGAAATTGTTTTGATGCTTCATGTTGGTACTCATCTCTGTCCTGTAATAGTTGTTACATTTGCATATAAAAATGTACTACTAAATGTAACAACTATTATGGGACCAACAGCCCTGTCGGCTGGGGCCTAGAATACACTGACTGCATACCCTGCAGAAGGGTAAGACACCTCCAAACAGGGGCCACCTGTTTTTTCACCAAAGTCGCAAGAAATAACCTTTCACCAAAGTCGCAAGACTTTATTTTAAAAAATAAATAACTTTCTACCAAAAACGCAAGACTCTGGTGAAAGGTTATTTATATTATTTTTTTTTAACTAAAGTTGCAAGACTATTTTTCTGGAATTTTAAACTGATTTCGGCATTAAATGACCCATCCAGGGTTGATATGCTGCTAAACATATCGATCAATCAATCATATTATGGGACTGAGATAGTAGTAAATAACTACTCATTTTCCACTGGAAGAACAATACTTTTAAATGGCAAATACATTGTGCTATTGTCTACCAACCCCTGTCCCACTGCCTTCTGGGTTCATTGTGGAAGACGGAAGGCTAGGGGAGACAATCCTAGACAAACTGTAATAAGTGGGCATCAAAAGACTGATGATCCAGTACTCTCCTGCAACTCTGGTCATCTCAGGTTTCTTCCGTGCCATCAGACTGTGTGAGCCAAGATATTGCTACTGGTAGTCTGTGCAGCGCCTCCAGCACTGAAATCTCTCCTGTGTCGGTTTCCTCTACTCTTCTTGTAAGAAGAGAAATATAGGACGTCATTGTCGATATCGACAGACTGCCTTAAGCTAATTGTCTATTAGAATATTATACCTGACAATTACTTTCAATCATTTCTGCAGTTACATTCCAAATACAGAGTTAAGATTCGGTTTATCAATCTTAAGTTAGGAAAAATATATTTTCATAATTTGTTTTGAACTGCTTTGACTGGATTGGAACTTCTGGAAATGTTTTAAAGTGGAAGTTTGGGTTAAGATTTCTCAAAACTGACCAGATTTCTGGTGGAAATGTAGGTCTTATAGATTGAAAGCACAAAAGATTATGAACTTAACCTAGTGCTAAAATAGGTAGCCATATTCGCTTGGCACTAAAGTAGGGAGGGTTTGCATAACCATGTAAATATACTACTAAAATAGGTGGCCATATTTGGAAAGATGGACCCAAATTAAGGGTCCAGTTTTGCATGATACGTACATTGTAAATCGATCACCCACTTTAGAGACAATTCACTTACTTCCAGGCCCGTCGCCAGGTACAGCAAGTTGGGGAGGCCATCCATCTGGGGGGCCGCGAGTAGAAGTGCTCAGCATTGCTAAAAAAGTGCTAAATTCTTTTGAAAAATAGCCAAAACACCAAAAAGATACTAAAAATGATCAAAAACATGACAAAAAATGGCTAATTTAGCACTTTTTTGCTCTGCCAAAACAAAAAAATGGCCAAGTGTATGATGAAAGAAGGTGAAGCAGTTTCAAGTGCTGGAGATGTGTTGTAAAAATGGTTTATGTTGTAAAAATTAGCACACTAAAATTAATTCACAGCACATTCACCAGGGGAGGCCAAGTGATTTCCAGGAGGTGCCATTACTTGTAAAATTCAAAATTTACTACAAAATTTTAAAAATTAACTCTTAAATTCATATAAAAAGATTAAATTTAAATTTCATGGAAAATAACTACTGATTAAAGTTACCACCTATTTGTTATAAATTCTATTCATAGAAGAGTTCCATTATTTTTTATTCAATTCACAGAAGAGTTTCACTGTCAATAAAAGCAGTATCAAGCGGTCCATGAATTTAAGAGTTCAAGTCCCATTTTCAGGAATATAAGAGGATTCCACATACTTTTGTGGGGAACTTCCACCTGATTATTTCTCTTATCTCATTTAGAAAAATATTGTGATTAATTACCAAAGAAATACTTACACAAAATGAATGTAGTTAACATAGCACAGCCATTTATTATTGTATGCAGAAGCAAATATAAAAGAAATTGGTTTGCAAGTACTTTTCTATCACTTATTTAAGGTTAGTAACAAAGGAATGACATAACGGTGTTAAATTTCAAAGGAGTGACATGAATATAACAGTGACAACGTAAAACGCACCTGAATCAATTTTACTGCTTCAGAAATACTTCTGAAACCTAAAATGAAATGAAATTATGATGGAGAATAACAATCCATTCTTCGGCCTTCTTCAGGTGTAAAATCTGAGTGTGATGGGGTAAACAGAATGAGTTTGAACTTGGTTCGCTGATTCTATTCTCTGTGCCGTTAACCATTAGGCCTCCCGCACCTCTTTCCCTTATTTCTCAAGAAAATAAATTGAAATTAATCCTGCTTCTGCTTCGATCATTCCCTTTCAATTTGTACATTTTCAAAATGACATAAAACTATTAGTTTTATTATATCTATGGGTCATAATAAATTTGATGTGGGTTAGCAACGAAGGAATGACATAACGAAGGAGTGATAGATTGGAGATAAAATTAAAAGTTTTGAAAGGTGTGACACAAATATTTCTGTAACAAAGTGACAATGTAACCTGATTTTGAATCATTTTTGCTGCTTCAGAAATACTTCTGAAACACAAAATGAAACACTGATCAACTCATTGCTTCTGAAGCATACAGTGCCTGTCCAAAACCATGAATAAGTCGATCTTTATTATTATTATTATTATTGAATGTAACACATTATTTTAATTAAATTTGACTAGTTTTTACCTTCATCTTAATTTCAGTTGTTTTTATATACAACTTTCAATATCTGGCTAATCCATGAAGTCTTTGTGGATGATTGGTAAAAGCAGCTAGGCGTAAACTAGACTCCCTCTGGCAATGAGGGTGTGAGTTCAATTCTCACTGAAGGCTTATTCTTTATTATCTGTTATTCGTTGCCGTAGAAACAATGGCCAGAATTGAAAGTTGTATATAAAAACAACTGAAATAAGATGAAGATAAAAACTAGACAAATTTAATTAAAATAACATCAATAAGTTGTTGGCTTTCAATTGTGCTTATGCTCTCAGTTGGAGCAGTTGCAGTTCTCCAACTTTTGGCCCTGTCGACTGAGGCCTAGAAATCTCCGACTGAATCCCCTGCAGAGGGGTAAGACTCCCACCTCCTCCAAACAGGGGCCATCTGTTCTTTCACCAAAGTCGCAAAACTCTATTAAAAAAATAAAATTAAAATAACCTTTCACCAAAGTTGAAAAAAAAAACCCCCTCCGACTTTCGGAGTTTTAAACTGATTTCAGCATTAAATGACCCATCAAGGGTTGATATGCCGCTAAACAAATCAATCAATCAATCAATCAATCCAACTTCCTCTTCACTTAGAAGTAAAATTAAATTTTCAAAATTTTGTAGCCCATAATGAATGAATATCAATTTGTAAAATCCAAACCTAACCCTGATTCTGTCACTCTTCTGATACAGTTGATAAGTCACTCCTTTGAAAAGGACTGCTCATTTGCTAAAATGTATGTTTAACCCTTCAAATAATGCTAATTGTAAATGTATTAAAAAGAACCAAGATTTTTATTGTTTCAGATTTTGTACTTGTTTCATTCTGGGATGCAACTCTAATTGTCGAATTGGAATCTGCAAGTTGCTGAATTTTTAGCAGTTTATGTACAATGCATAATATCTAATCAAGTGGTTCTCAAACTTTATTGTACCAGGATCTACCGTAAGATCACCCAGGGTGGTAAAACGTAAAAACTGCCAAATTTTGGTGGAAAAAAATGGACCAAATAATAGCCCAGCGCCATTATTCAAAGACCATCACAACTGCTAAATTGAGCATAACAAAACAATAAAAGTTACGACTCACATGTTTTTATTCACTATCAATCGGCAACTTCTTTTAATCGTATTTGGTATTTCTTTGGACATTGTTTTCTTTTTAAGTTGCTATGACAGCCGAACATATATATATACTAAATACAGTCTCTATATTATATAGACTGTATTTAGTACCTGCAAACACAAAAAACAATTTAATTTTTGTAATAAATTAATAATATAACTTGTTTTCAAACTCATTCAGCTATAGTGAAGAAGTATCGAGTGAATTAATTTCTTTAAAGCAACTTTTTGTTTATACAACGAATTGGCAGATATTTTGGATTTGATGTCTTAATTATTATATGTGTATTCAAGTTGTCCAGGTTTTTTTTTATACTAAAGTGCACTAAAACATAGATGCTTTCAAATTTTCATCTACAAAAACTTGAACCCCAAATAACCACCCACCTGAAATAACTGCCCATGGGCGATCTATCGGTAGATCCTGGTATGACAGCACACTAAGAAATGTATTTGACTTACACACCAACTCTTTATTCTATTAAAATATGTATATACATTGGCATAGGCCATAATAGCAGTAAACTTTGAAGGAGTGTGTTGTAAAGTCAATATACTGTGAAAATGAAATGAATTAGGCCAAAATATCAGTAGTCAATGAACGAAACTTTTTATATCAACATCCTGATATGCATACTTATCAACCCTTTTTCCTTTAATCTCACAAAAGCAACAATAAAACCACTAGATTAGCAACTGTGGTGGAAATGGGACAGACAGACCTGTACTGGACATGTTCAAGACTGGAAATACAAGTTTGTCTATTTGGAAAAATTTACCCCACACACTTGGGAGAAATGTTGACACACTATTGTGCTGCGGCACACAGTTTGAGACCCATTGATCTAATCATGATTTTAAAAAACGAAATTTATGGCCAAGTAATTGAATTGACCTTCATTCTCTGCATGAAACTATAATCTCAGGAATTTGATTTCCCCGCTGTTTTTCGAGGTCCGCATTTTTTAAAAAGCCAAAAATGGTCAAAAAGTCACTAAAAATGTTCCAAAAAGCCACTAAAAAATGTTCCAAAAAGCCACTAAAAAATGTTCAAAAAGCCACAAAAATCATCAAAACACGCAAAAAAATGGCCAAAAGGACTCCGCTTAATCGGGAAATTGGAATTAGCCGTTAAACGGCTAGTGAGAATACTGACTAACACCCTGAATCTAACATGTTTCATTTCTTACATTCTTTTTCAATCTTTTTTTCAGAATTTTTGCCATTGAGTTTTTCAGAATATATTTAAAAATTCTTTTTTATTTATGCCATCTGCATGGGTTCGAACATAGTGACTACACACCAACAGAACAGTTTGCCATTGGTCCCTTTTTATTGCGTATTTCCTGGCTTGGTAGAATGGCATGTTTAATCCTTTATGGGGCAAGTGACTATATATGATCACCTGAGGAATCATCAGCCACATGCAAATATTGTAGCCACAAAAACAACATAATCCGCACCAATGTGGTCTGCAAGCTTTGCAAAGTACCTTTGTGCTTGAACAAAAACAGAAACTGTTTTGAGGCATACCACACCCCATTAAATTAGACTGTTTTTGGCACGCACAATAACATTTTAAAATCAACCCGGAGGTGTTATTTTTTAGTCAATATCAATTTTTTGTATCTCTTCATTATATTGAATGTAATTCTTTAATTCTATGTTTTATTTATTTCTACTTTAATTTTTTTTTTTTTTTTTCATATTTTCCGTTTTTTTGGTCACTTCTTGGGCGAGGCACCATATATGATCACTTCATCAGAGGGGAAACAAAAAAATTTCAGAAAACTTGCAACTGAAAATATCTAATTAGGTCTAGTTTAACATACAAAAAGGTTGTTTTGTTCTTACCAGAATTGTCTTACTTTGGGATTAAAAAAACAGGAAAATTAAGTAAAATAATTTTATTTCAGCAGATTTTTAGTTGTATTCAATTAATTATAATTCAGGCTTTTGATCTGTGAAAAAAAATAATTTTTTTCACTCAATATTTAAAAAAAAAGATTTTTCATCATTTTTAATGATTTTATTCCAATATTTTTTTAAATGTATTTTTTTAATTCTTTCTATACCGCGTTTCAACTGAAACTTATATAAAAGTATTATAACAAGGATGAATAATTAAATATAGCAAAATGAATAAAAAATATTTTTGTTTTTTATGTAAATTGACCGCTATTTCAAATTATGGGAGCTGCAGACGACAACATGCCTTTTTTTGCATGGCACAGCTGTTGTGCATTTTAATCTTGTTTATTTTTTCCACTCAAATATATGTATACAGCATTGTCTACACTACATTTTTTTTATATCGGGTGTCACTTACACGCTTGAAAATCTTTTTCATTTTGTTAATACCTAATGGTTTCCTCTGTATTTTAAAATAGACAAGCAGTGTTAATCTTAACTAATTATTTGGAGCTGTTATCTTGAGAAATTCTTATCTTTTACATATATATATATATATATATTTGTTTATTGTATTTAATGAATCATTTTATGTCATTGACATTGATTTCTCTAATTCCAGGTGATGAAAGACATAGGTAATGCTAAAGCAAAACAGAAGTATGAAGAATATATCCCACCTTTTTACCAGAAACCAAAAGAAATAGATCCAAAGTAAGTCGAATGTACCCTGAATCTTTCTTTCTGAATCTGGGCTTTGGTGAATATTCACTTATATCCCATCTAACTACAATTGAAGAAATCTGTGTCTATGTACCGCGATTACTTGACAACTAGCCATTGTATGAAGTTTATGTTGGCTTGATATATTAGTCAGCACACAAGGCAGTGTCGAGTTTGAAGCTTTTTGAATCGGCGGTTCTCGAGAAATCTAATAAAAAATAAATAAAATATTAAAGATTATAGATCTTTCTTAGTTTCTATAAATAATCTCCCTTGATTTCCGCTCTTTAGAATTATCTAAATTTAGACATAAAATATTTAAATTGGCAATACTGAAGAGAAGTAACCGAAATACTTTGAAGCCATAGTTTCGTACAACAGACAGAAAATTATTTTACATGACAATTATGGCTGGCTGCTCCACACACCAAACATGTACCTTTGGAATGGGCACTGCCCTAGTTATTATTAATTTTTGACTACTATTTAATTTGTTTTAATTTTTAGTTGTTTTTTATCACAACCTTTTTGGAAGTGCGAGTGGTGTAGTGGTTAATTAAATCGTTGAACTGAGTTCAAACTCCGGTAGAGGATGTTTACGTTCACCTTGCACTAATGCCCTCGGGAATGGCATGAATCTAGCTATGGATAAAATAGCAGGGCAGGCTGGGCTCTCTAACTTTTTGAAGACAGCCAATCTAGAAGGACAATGTTCTTCCTGCAGCTAAGCTGATGCCAAATGTATTGCACTTCGCTTTCCTTTGGAGTACATCAGCGAGGCCAAGAGGGGGGTTATTCTGTTGACTAGGCATCCAAGGATCTCCATATGCTTCACCCAGGCTTGCACCCTGGAGGGGTCAGGAGTGTATTATGTGATCTATATTGGTCTGGCAAAATGGATAATCCGTTCTGGGGCCAAGGGTGGCTTAAAATCGTTGGTGTACCTGTGTGTGTGTTTACATTATAAATGCTAATAAACACAAATGTTAAATCTTTCAGTTTTTTGTGCTACAGAAATGTTTGATGTCTAATAATGTTTTTAACAATTGTTTTCATGAAACTCGTGCTTTCTCTGTTTTGCTTTTACCATTCCATGTAAATGTATTTCTGAAGTCACAATCTGCTTCTGCACACCACGCATTCCTTGCAAGCAAACTATACACAACGCACACTCCCTACAAATGCACAGACACATTGTGATCAGCTATCACTAACACTTTATCACAACCTAATTATGTCATTTGTTCATATCCAACTTCATTGGTTAGCCTTTTGGTTAAGATCAAAGTGTAGTATCTGTTCTTCGAAACCGCCATGGCCTCGAAGTTCAGAGAACCACGGCCCTTCGGGGGTCCTTGTGGCATGCTCGGGTATCGTCCTGGGAGAAGTTGCGCAGAATATCTTGGCCAGTTGGTTGGGAGGCGATCACCATTAGCATGCTCAGGATTCGTCCTGAGAAGCTTTTGGGACTTCCCGCCCCGCTTTATCCCGGTCCTCGTGGCATTTGTCTCCGTGACAGGGATTTGGGATTCTCCCCTCTCAAGTCTCTAGTCATGGGGACTTTGGTCCCCCCCCCCTACTGAATTCGGCACTTAATGACCTACCAAGGGTCGATGTGCTGTTAAGCAAAACAATCAATCAATCAATAAAACCAACTTCATTGTGACTATTTCTCTTCTTGCTTTGATCCTCTCCACCCTATGTGGATAACTAGAGAGAGTAGGACAGATTCATGAAGAAGGCTGCAGAGTACAGCGTCTGAAACGTTGTGACAATAACAATCAAGATGATGACACTAGTCCGAGCAAATCAGTAATTAATAAAGCTAGACAGATACATTTTACTGATCACTATATCAGAGGCGGATCCAGGAATTTTAGTAGGGCAGGGTACAAATGGAAAAAGATTTTGTGCATGGAGGGGGTCCAAATGGAAAAACTTATTTTTACAAATAAATACATGAAAAAGAAAACCATTTTCAAACATCAAAAACAAGAAAGTAATATGTGATCTGGCATTTATCACTTACATTTAAGTCAGTTTTTAGCACTAGAATTGAAAAGATTATCAAAGAAATTTAACACAGAACCAATAATTAAAAAATTGATAAAGAATAAGATAGAAGTCATCTTACTTATATTAGATGAAAAACATAGACTGATGTCACGTGGACCTTGGGGAAAGCTGGTCAGCTGTCACAGGACGATTCCTGTGCAAAGCTCTCAGGACAAATCCTGAGCGTGCGACAAAGGACCCCGGAACTCGGGTAGTGTTTCCCCAAAATTCGAAGCCATGAAGGTTTTGAAGAACACATACTACACTTTGATCTTAGCCAAAAGGCCAAAAAAGGAGCTTATTAACAATCCTTTTATGTATAACTGAAATAATTTTATACATTATTAAATTTCATTTTAATGTTGGTGTGTGCCGCACAAAGCACCAGTGTGTAGTAGCCAGTATCAGAACCAATTTGTGTACTACTAATTGCGTGTGCTAGTATGGCGTGTGGTACCAGGCTTTCCTGTATTTACTAGTTGAGGCTTCGATGCTCTCTCTAAATTCTGTCATCTCCGGCGTACATGTCTTCTTTCACCTTCTTATCTCCCCTTCTTTCTTTACACATTCCATTACATGCAACAAGATAAATTCATTTAGTTCAGTGGTTCTCAAACTTTATTGCATCATGGCACACTAGGGCTGCCATTTGGTACTTTTCAAGACCAAATTTGGTACTGAACAATGCTATTAGGCTACAAAAATAAAGATTTGGTACTGAAGGAACAATTTATAAAAGATAACAATACCCTATACATGAATGATATGACATTATAATCCATTTTTCCTGCAAGCTTAGTCTGATGGTGGATTTTAAGTTATTAGTTTATTTTAGTTCTGAAGCTACTAAATTAGTTCTGAAGCTACTAAATCTGGTCCCAAGACCAGAGAGATTTGGTCTTGTGCGGCAAAAGACATCAGGCAACCCTGTCACACTCAAAAGTATATTTGACTTAAGAAGATGCACACCACAAAAATATGAATGTAATCCTCGGTTATATGGATGTAAAATGGTTGTTAAACACAGCAAACAAAGGCTCGAAAACTATACAATGTATTGGTCAGATATTAACACAATAATGAAGTTAAAAGGCCATTAATTTGTTCTTTATCAGAACCCAGACTGTCAAAAATCTCTGGATACATCTCAAAAAGAAAGCACAACCAGTTTGGTATGTCGAATGCACCGTTTCCGTCGTACCTAAATGAATTCATGGTGCACAATATTCTGATAAAGAACAAATTAATGGTTTTTAACTTCATTATTGTGTTAATATCTGATAAAGAACAAATTAAATTATTGTGTTAATATCTGATCAATACATTGTATAGTTATACTTTTTGGAGCCTTTGTATACTGTGTTTAACTACCTTATTTTACATCCGTAGAACCAAGGATTACCAATATGAATATGTTTTACTGTGTGATCACAACCCTGCTTCCACATAGCAGTAAACTTTCAAGTAGTAATAAAAGGAGTGTGTTGTAAGTTGGTGTACTGTAAAAATGAAATTATTATAGAAACATTTCAGTAGTCAATGAAGGAAACTTTTATATCAGCATACTGATATACATACTTATCACCCCTTTTCCTTTAATACGTCTTTAGAGAGGTTGAGATCTCATAAAGTCTAACAATAAAACCACTAGATTAGCAACTCTGTGGCGGAAGAAAGACAGACATAATTCTTATACTCAACGGTTCAAGGCTCAAAATATATGTTGCCTATTTGAAAAAATGCAGCACATTTAGGAGATAGGGCACACAGTTTGAGAATCTCTGATTTAGTTGCTCCTAACAGAATCAGTGTTCTTTGTATGACTCTGCAAACAGCTTTTTAGTTTGTCAGTTTCAGGTGTTGGTAAAAGTTTAAATCTATTGAAAGTATTTTGTTTTTAAATCAGATATTTACGGGAGTAATCCTGTTGCCTGTAAGTTCTGACGAGACGGATGCACCTGTGATACCATAGTCAATGAGGGTCTCCTGCAGTGTAGTATTGCTTTGCATAGTAAAGACTGTTCAGGATTTGTCCTTTTACCTCAAGACAAGTTGGATCAGGATTTGTCCTGTGACCAAATCAAGCTTACTCTGACGCCCTCGCAATGCTAGTTGCGTGGACTAGAGGAATATTTTGGCACTGTCCATGTGTACATGTGTGGGACCCCCACATTAAACTGACCTTGTGTCACATCCTGCCCTTGTGGGGAGGCTGTGTAAATAAATACATAATGTTACAGTTTCTTTTACTCCCAACTTATATTTTTTTAAATGAACATGGTTCAGATGTGGAAAAGTATATATGTCTCACTTATTAAGGTGTTTAATGCCTGAATTAAAATGTTCCAGTAGAATTCTTAAAGATATGGGATATATATATATATATCCCAGCCGTCATAGAAACCTTGGTATATATATGTCCCATGAGTCAAGAAAGGGTTGAAATCCATAGAAATAAGTAAAAGTAACAATCAGAAATATTGTACGACTATAGATAGAAAGCTTAGCTTGATCCATTTCATCAGGATAATATCTCCTACTATACGAGGTGCTACCCAAAAGTTCTAGGAATTTGAACATTGCAGGAAAATACTTAACCTAGTTCCCACTGTCGCCTTCGAGGTAGTCCCCTTGGGCATGCATACAGTGGTCCCAGTGTTTTTTTTCCCTCGATTCCATGCATCCTTGTGATGCTTCAAGCGTGATGGTCTTGAGAACCTACTGCAATTCTTTCTGGATCTCCTCCTGACCTGATTTCCATCTATCAATCTTACTATAATTCACCTATCTTTTGTGAAATCCCCCACAGATATTTAAATTAAATGTGATTCAGGAGTTCATGATGGTGATGGTTTTCAAATAAGATATGATTCAATAATTACATAGTTCAAATCCATGATGTCTTATTAGAGTGAAAGGCCTCATTTAGGCCTTCTACAGGAATTAGCCGAAAATCCAGCCTGTAGTGCGGGTTCTCAGCTAGTTTTAGAAAAGATGAATACAACTTAAAAATCAGCCTTGTCGGCTGGGGCCTAGAATATGCCAACTGCATCCCCTGCAGAGGGGTAAGACCCCACCCACCCACCTGTTCTTTCACCAAAGTTGCAGGACTATTAAATAAAAAAATAACCTTTCACCAAAATCGCAATACTCTATTAAAAAAGAAATAACCTTTCACCAAAGCCGCAAGACTATTAAAAAAAATAACCTTTCACCAAAGTCGCAA
>VCCN01005704.1:7669183-7679256 GCA_006491835.1 Architeuthis dux
TCACAGGCATTTTAAAATTCTGTACCACCAAAAGACTTTTTTTTTAGTATAAACCAAACTATCAATTAAGAATGATATGCGGGTGTGTCTCTCTCTGAATCTGTGCCTAGAATTGAGTTACCTTTTGGAAAGAGTCTATCTCATCCATCTTGTCAAAAATGTAACATTAAATTAAATAAAATTACTAATAAATACTACAGGTCTATTTGTCAGTTCTTTGGTATCCATACGTTTTAAACTACTGTATTTTGGGGGGTGACTTTTGGATGCTTCTAGTGTTGTCTTATCCGCCAAAATATAGAGTATATTCTTCACAAGGAGTACGCCAACTGTTGGACAGAGCAGATACACAGGAAGAAAAAGTTTGAGAACCCCTGAGCTAGTGAAACAATTACTTATTGAAAAATGTTGCAATTTCTTTCAATATAAATTCTTTTAAGAGTTTTCATTCTATTTAATAAAATGTGCAATCGACATTGTTTTCTGACTATGTTTAATCTGGAAAAAGTGCAGTTGGGGCTGGGGGCAAGGCAATGTAGCACTGAGGCTTATGGTAATTATGCAGTAGGTGCAAGCATGTGTTTTTACTGAAACTGGCTGAAAAAATATCGAAACATTGTATTAATTTGGACTACTTTTTACCTTCATCTTAATTTTTGAGTTATTTTATTACAAAAAAACGGTTCTGATTAATCACTTAATAGAAACTGTCACGTGACCATCTTCTGACAGCATGCCTTGTTGGGGGTGATCAATTAAAAAATTGTTAAAAAGGATGATCAATGAATAAGTTACGTCTCTCGCCTTTTGTGGGCAATGATCACTAAAAGTCTGAATTTTCAACAAAAAAAAAACAAAACAACCTAATACAAACTAAGGAACCAATTTAGCATAAACTTATATTACAACTAGAACTAGCATTCTAAGGGAAGTTATGAATCACCACCACCCATATATGCTGTGTTGGGGGTAATCAATTAAAAAATTGTTAAAAAGGGACGATCAATGAATAAGTTACTTCTCTCACTTTTTGTTGGGCGATGATTACCAAAAAAAAGTCTGATTTTCAAAAAACAAGCGTAGACACTACCGGACACTAAGGGACCTTCCCCAAGATTCCCCAGACCTCTTTATCATGGGCGTCGCGGAGCCAATACTTCCTGAACTTCTCTAGTTTGTCACGCCATCTAATTTTTTGCTAGCCACAGTTTCACATGATCTCTGTGAATCATGATGTCCAATGGTTCTCTAACATTCTAGCAACATGACCGGCCCAGTGCCATTTGAGTTTTCTAATAGGTTTTTTTCCAGTACTCTAGATCCATTGGTGCTGCCTGTACATGCCATACATAACCAGCCAGCCAGACTAACTTAAACAAACCTATGTTAATGTTGACAGTTTTGGCTTAATTAACATGAAGATAAAAAGTAGTCAAAATTAATCATTTAATAATAAAACAAAAATAATAAAAATGATATCAAAACATAAAATAAAATAAATAAAATGTAAAAATGCAGTGAATTTTAATTTTAGAAAATAAAAATTTTAATACAAAGTGTCAAAGAAAATCTGGTCAAAAAGGGGATAAACGCTATTACCTCCCCTTGTATTTACAGCAGGATTTAAGGATAGTTAAAAATAAAAAAAAAGTTATGGCCAAAACCATATTGGATATACCGATTCTCATAAGATCACCAAAGTTAAGCAGAGCCTGGTCTGTACCTAAAATGATGACCATTGGGGAATACCAAATGCTATAAGCAGAACAAAGTTTCAACAGGCCTGGCAAGCCAGAATTAGGTCTTACTAACAAATGCCTGTGTGTACCTAACCCTGTGACAAGGGTATAAGCAGAGAATGATATATACACATAAAAAATTAAAAAATGGTTGTACTAGAATTAATTTTATATCCCTAGCTTAACTCTTAACCCTTTATGGGGCAAGTGATTATATATGATCACCTGAGGACCTGTCAGCCACATGCAAATATTGTAGCCACAAAGACAATATAATCCACACCAATGTGGTCTGCAAACTTTGCAAAGTTCACTTGTGTTTGAACGAAGACAGAAACCGTTTTGAGGCATACTACACCCCCATTAAATTAGCCTGTTTTTGGCCCACACAATAACATTTTAAAATCAACCTGGAGGTGTTATTTCTTTTTGTATCTATTCATTATATTGAATGTTATTCTTTAATTCTATGGTTTATTTAACTTTCTATTTTAATTTTAAATTTTTTAAATATTTTCCATTATTGGTCACTTTTTGGGCGGGGCACCATATATGATCCCTTCATCAGAAGGGGGTTTTGCAACCCATAAACAAAAGAAATTTCAGAAAGCTTGCAACTGAAAATATCTTGTAATACGGTCTAGTTTAACATACAAAAAAGGTTGTTTTGACATCTAAAATATTTTTAGGGCTGCCCTATAAAGGGTTAAATTCATTCAAGGGAATTCAAATTATGATTAAAGTTACTTCCCTTACACTTTCTGGTAAATCTTGTTTATTTTTCTTTAATTCAATTCACAAAAGAGTTTCATTTTTTTATTTTTAAATCCTATTCATTGATGAATTCCACAGCAGTTACAGATGGTCTATCATTTAACATACAGGGTGGTTGAAATAATAACTTTATTATTTATCAGTCAATTGTAGAAGAAACCTACGTCAATGTTGACAGTATTGGTCGATGGTTTCTAATACAAAAAAAATACCACCATTTTGTTTCACAAATGGACTATGCTGAGTAACAGTTATATATTACCACAAATCAAATTATTCACACTAGTAAACACCCGTTGCTTTGCTAACAGTATACCTAAATAATGTTCTGTATGTTTACACAGTAATTTGAAAGGATAAAACAAGGTATTGTTAACTAAAATTCCTGTATTCATTTTGTATTAAACTTGAAACAACTAAAAAAGCTTAGATATACACCGGTTGGCCTCAGCCTTTATTGTCCGATTGAATAAATTGGGTTTTGGTCAAAATCCTGAATGGAGAAAAATCCAATATAAAAATTATTTTCTTCTATTATATAGCAACAGAATTGATTGTTCGGTTTGTTATTTATTGAGATGTCAAAATTAAATAAGCTGGGGCAGGGGGTTGTTCTTACATAAAAAAAATGTTTTATATATTTTTTCATAAATTAATTCAGTAATCAAGGAATATATACAGAAGGTTCTATTAAATCAATTCAGAATTTGAATAGAGAAGAAAAAAAGATAATAAAAAAAAAAGTTGTTCCCCCCCCTGCTACAGTTGTCTACCCTAGACAGTGTGACAGACGGACTTGTTGTTTATCATATCATTAGATTAGTGAATATAACCATTTTGAACAACTCATAAATAGTCAGAAAATTTTTCAGTTGATATTTCATGAGTGCACCCTTATTTTTTTTTATAAGGTTTTCATCTAAAATAATTACGATATTTGATATCTGCCCAATAGCAGCAGTCTGTGAGAATTCAGTGAATTCCCGGCTGGAAACATCAGGAATTTTATAAAAATCAACCACAAGCTTCCAATAAAATGCATTTTTTTTTATCAAAAAGGAAAATGAAAATCTAGCATTGTATTTTGGTTTGTTCAAACTAATTTCACCTTTGTTGTTTTTCAAATTTCTCCCATCGTAACATTTCCTCAGAGACGTAGCTGAGAGGGGGCTATTTGAAAATGCCCCAGGCTCCCAATTGAGCCCCCACCCAAGCTTAATAAATAATGGTTCATCTACTGAATTTCTACTGACATACAATAACAAGGATATATTTGTACATACATAAATTGCATAAATAATAATTCAGCCTTTGGGGCCGTTTTCAACAATTAAGTGATAGTATACATGACTATTTATTAGATTGTAATGACAATTCAGAAGACCTTGTTGTGTACAAATGAGATACAAGAAGTTGTCTGCCACACAGAATCCATGTCTGTTATGGTAGGGTTTAGTGACCAATAATTAAATTGGACTGTGTGGCATCACCATCAATTTTTCTGAAAAAGCCAGAATGAACTTGCGAAACGTCAAAATAAACTAAGAAATCTCATTTGTACAGAACAGGGTCTTCTGAATTGTCATTACAATCTAACATTGTCAGATAAATTATAATCAACATCAATACACGGGTCATGACTATTTATTGCATATTTTCCTTTTTCAAATATTGGAGAGGACCCCTCAAGGAGCCAATTCACCCCCTCGGCCCCCAAATCTCTAACTGCGACTGATTTCGGCTACTGTAAATTATTTATTATTTAATAATCCTCTTTGTCCCGGCTGGGACATAAGGCCGCAATCATACCACGTCATTGAACCATGTCTTGCATTTTGGTCTGTGCTTCTAAGCACGAGAGACTCATCTCTTACAAGTCTCTCATCACTGTCCTCTGCTAGTTGGTCTTTGGCCTGTCTCTCGTTCTTTTCCCAGTTCGGGGTTCATCTTAAGGCAACTCTAAGTATTCTTTCAATCGGCATCCGCAGGGCATGACTAAGCCATTGGAACCTACGTTTTTTAATCTTGAGAGACACATTCCTACAGTCTGTTCCTCATTAGAGATCTTGTTAGTCAAGTAAATATTACAGGTCTTTCGTGGTCAGCTATTATGGAAGACGTCAACTTTTTACAGATCTTTCTTCATAACTCTTCAGCACTCAGAATCATACAAAAAAAGGGTCAAACTCCACTCCTAGTTATATTCCGATTGAAGATGATTAATGCAACTTTTGTATTGTATATATAATAAAAAATTATATATTTTTTAGTATAAATGTATTCATTTATTAGAATGATGAAATAGGCCCTTGCGTATTTGTTACATAAATTTCTGTAGATATGTAAGACTTGCCAGTTTGGCTCAGTCGGTAGGAGAGCCACCTACTGATCACTCGTTTGTGATTTCAAATCACGGTAGGGAAATGTTAGTTTTATATATCAGTTTGGTTTAACGTAATGGGACAGACAAACAGTGAAGAGTTTACTCCCCTAAATTAGGTGAGGATTGTTGTTGTTGTTATGGTAGAAAAACAAAGTCGACTGCAGACTTGGACTGCAGTTTGACAAAAAAAAACAAAAAAAAACAAAAAAAAAAAAAAAAAAAAAAAAAAAAAACAAAGACGAGGAAATTCATCTGAACCAACCAAAACACAATCATTAAAACATCCCGTCTAGACAAGAATGAACTGAGCTTAAATTATTTTATATTTAAAAAATTATTTCCAAATGGCCGGATAAAATTTGTACAAATTAAGATTTAGTGGTATAGTGCTGTGGGAATGTGTGGGAACAGCGTTCCCTTGCTTTTTGGGGGAGGGGGAACAGTGTTCCTTCGCTATCCGGCTGTAGAGGCTACCTTCACAATCCGGCCAGAGAGGCTTTCTTCGCTCATTGGATCACTACAGCAAACAGCCCTGCATTCCCTCACTTATTTTTTTTTTAGCACTACCACACTGTTAAGATTTTGCAAAAGTTTAACCCTTAAATTCATACAAAGAAAATAGAATGTCAATTGTAAGGGAAATAACTTGATTGAAATTATCTCCCTTTGACCATTATATATATTTTTTTTAAAATTCAATTCATTGAAGAGTTCCACTATTTTTTTTGCCTAACATTGAAGAGTTCCTTTATAATTACAAGCGGTTTATGATTTTTTAAAAACTAGTTAAATCTACAACAAGTCTTTTGGATTTTTAACGTTTAAATAAGTAATAAGGTCATCATAGAATAAAACAGCCTCTAAGAATTTGTTTCGATGTATGTCGGGGAGGGTTTTTCAAGGAGTTCCTGCTGAAGGGTCACCAGGAAAAGATCCGCCATACATTCTTGAACGGTGTTCGGAAGAGTGTACGTTTCTCCGAGCTGCGTACGGATCAGCTTTAAGTGCGGACGTAATTTGTCGTGCCAGCTTACGGCAGGATCTTCTCGACAACGTTCGGCAAGCTTATCCCGTAACGCCCAAAGCTTGGTCGCAAAAGATTTACTCGAGGAGTGGTGAGGGTTTGACTGAATGTTACTGGCACGATTCAACGATTTTAAGGAAGCAGGTTCACCGCCTACGCTATTACCAGGACTGGGCTCCATGGCAACCGCAGACTGTGACGAGTACCTGGACATAATGCGAGACATATTCCGCGGCTCGCTCGAAGAAGGACAGTCGGCAACATCAATGCCAAGCTGATTACTACGACCAAATAACGTCAGGTCTAGAGACGGAATACGTGCAGTAACTTTGTTAATTGGCGAGGAGAATCTACTCGGGGCAGATATAATTGCAGCCGCAGAGGAATACCCTGAAGAGGTAAGGGAATTCCGATCAATGGACGAGGTGATGCTGATACTAGAATCGGAGATTTGATGCTGGAAGAGGTTACGACCAGATTCCAGACGATGGTCTGTGCTACCACCTCCACTAGCGACCCATAGTTCATCACCAACTCTGCCAGGATTAGAAATACTCTGATTTGAAGGTGCGTGGACACCACCTGTGAAATTATCCTCAGAATTTGTGTCATCATCAATAGTTATTGCATCTTCGGTCGTCTCCGGTGCTGAGGGGGATACCTGTGAGGTGACAGTTCGCTCAGATGAATCAGGTGACTTCTTCTGACTGCCAAGTCGTCCGATACTAAGAATACCAGAACTAAAGTAGACGGTCCCAGGCTGATCCTTCAAAGAGTCTCTTCCTGCTGCAACACTAGAATTTGGTGTACTATAATCAAAGTTTTCAGGATTTTTCTCAACCAATCCGGACGTGCTCGGCAAATCGCTATCCAGCGACGGTAAATTGCTGTGCGTATTTTCCACGGTAGTGGAGCCTGATTCATGATACTGACCACCACCGCTGAGGTGATTCTGCAGAAGAATATACAATTCTTGCTTGACGTCGGCCCATGTGCTAAAGCCGCCATCCTCGGGGCTTAAATGAAGCATTTTCTTGAAGCGGAACGCCCATGGTTCGGTCAGATCGAATACTGTGGCCAAAGCAGAGGTCAGCTGTCCTTCATCACTGAACAGGTACTCCTGGTACTCCTTTTCTGTTACGGTAGTCAGCGGCCGCTCGTAGGGGCTCAGATTCCGCAGCTGATCCTCAGTGTACCCCAGAAAGAAATCTTTCCTCCTCCGACGAAGCAGGACATCTACTCTTTCTAAAATACTGAGCTCCATTTGGTCAACCGATGGAAAGACTGGCATGTCGTGAGTCGAACTTACTTTATTGCTGTCGACTGGCCAGGATTGGGCATCTGTACTAATGGTCGATGGCACTTCATATTTATCTTCACGTTCGACTTTTATAACGGGACTCCGATTTAAACTGGACGAGCTCGGAAACTCGGTCAGTTGATTGTGATGGGAATCATCCATGGACGGAAGATGGAGACTAATAATTTTGTCGTCCTCTCGTCTATAGGGAGAGACGAGAGTGTGAAGGTCTGTGCTGGACATGGTGAGCAGCGAGGCAGCAGAAGTTGTTATGGACCGGCTGGAGCTCGTCAGACGAATGGGTTTGGGGGCTCGACTTGAGGAACCACCAAGAGAGTGGTGTTTTTCCATGGAAGCTCGAGAGTTACTGTTACCGATACGTGCTCGGTGGACATCATAGAGTTCACTGTACTGCCTCCATAACTGAGTGGCATACAATTTGGCCTCTCCAAGACCTGGAAAGAATAAAAAAAATCACAAATAAAATATCATTGCGATAGACCTGTGAAATTCTAAAACAAAAATTTGATAACATTAACCAAATATATATAAATTTAGATTCATTATGTTATGTTATTAAATTCATTGTTATAAATAAGTTTGCATTATGAAAAAATAATATGATTAATATAAATATTTCAGACTTGATGAACACAAGAAGGCCATAATCAGGGGCGAGATAGATAAATCTGCTATGGCCGACCACATCTGGAGAGAGAATGGCGAGCATCTTCCTCTTTGGGAGGAAGTCCAGATTATCGACAGATAACGTTGTTGGAAGCAGAGAAAAATCAAAGAGGCAGCACACATCAAAATGTCAACTAAATGCATTAGCCAGAGAAGTGCGGATTTCAACCCGATGTGACTTCCACTTCTCAACAGGACAAAGACACAGAAACACCCGGGCCATGCGCTATAAGGGCTACCCACCTTTAAACATAATTTCTGTTTAACCCATCACACACGGATTTTACACCTGAAGAAGGCTGAGGAATGGATCGGCCGAAACGTTGTGTTTACAACACATATAAGAAGAAGGAGTTCGATAGTCGGAAGAACCATTTGAATATAAATATTTCAATATAATTTTTTAATTCATTTTAAATACAATACTTAAAATGAATTAAAAATTATATTGAAATATTTATATTAATCATATATTTTATAATGCAAACTTGTAACAATGAATTTAATACCATAAAAATGAATTTATAACATGAGTTTAAACTCTTATGGGGACATTTCTGCAATCGGATGTAAGTCAGTTGGGCCTAAGTTGACGTATGACTATAAAGTGTTTGGGACTGACTGATTTTTGTAATAAATACTTTTCACTCAATCGTTTCTGCAAAGTATATGTTATCAAATTGAACTACAGAAGGAAATTAACTCAATAAAATAATGTAGCATAGGTCCTTGTTGCAGCGGCCTTAGCCTTGGCACAGCGAAGTCAGCGACTAGGCAAGTTCATGGCCAAAAAATGCCCCACCGAACACGAGGGAGAGAGGAGAGAGATACATATACAATACGGGAAATATACCATATCTTCCAGGTGGAAACCTGAGGGGGAAAATGTAAATTGCACAGAACAAAGACACAACACACCTAATATGCTCGCTTAGATTGCGAAACCACACGCACTAAAAGGAGTTAGGACACAGGACACAGCTTGTGTGCAAGAGTTCACAGAGATAGTCCAAAACCAAATGCACTGAAAGAAGTCCAGAACAAGCAATCTGGTAGGCTGTCACAGGAAGTACACCGCTGAGTACAAAGAAAAACGACAAACCATAAACAAAACAGTTACATTCTGACAATCTCTCTGCGAAGAATTCACTCACGAATCCGTTACGAAAATGCAACCTTCAGCTATTTTCTAGCCTCTTATAGGTGTGAAACTCATGAATATTCATTACCCAGCGGCTACATCTTACAGCCAGGCGCACATGCCCGCTTTTGAAAATTGCAAATGGTGGCTTTTACGACAAATGCACACACGAGGACGCTTAACTTGAGATAAGATAACGCTTTCTTTGTCACAGAAATATCATTAGGGTTAGTATGGGAGATAACTTATTATGAAGACTACTAAACACCCATTACTTTGCTATCGGTATACCTAGGGGTGGAAATCTCCAGCACTTAACCAAATCTTCCATTCACAGACACTCAAAGGAGAGTTCAATTCCACCTCATTTTACCTTCTTGCCTCTCTTTTCTTTTCCTACACAGAAGTGCTGATCCAGTTTTTGAACTTGAGGAGTTCAGCCATTCTCCTTTAGCAAATATCTTTGTTTTACCCCACTATCCTTTTGCGTACCCCTACCCTGCTACTCTCTCCCCCCACCCTCTTTTTGTTGTGATTCCATTCTCAGAACTTCTCCTTTTCAACATAATTTTGTGACAGACAGATTGACACATTCCTTATTACAATGTAGATTATGAGAAAGGAACTGTGTGGGGATCGAACCTGCATCCACCTTGGAAGCAACCGTATACACAGGTTCTGCTCCACCGATTGAGCTAACAAAACTCTCATGGTAGGCAGGAGTCTTTTAATCCTACACTTTGCTTGCTTCTCCATTCTCACGCCCATATTTTAGGCACAAATATAATGTGGCTCTCTATGTCGATAGTATGAAATCAAATGATGGATAATTTTGTATCCAACAGAATATGATAAATATAAAATTATCCATCTATTTATATTTCAATACAGATTATACAAACTGCCTAATCAGTGATCAGAAAAAATACATTCAAATGATTTAGTTATGGTTGGGTGGTATATCGTCTTTTCACTGTATATCAATATATTTTCAAACCGGTCTAGTTTGAGTTTGCTAGGTTTAG
>VCCN01005704.1:7727981-7743786 GCA_006491835.1 Architeuthis dux
ATAGTGAAGTCCAGCGAATTCTTCCCGGCCTATATAACAGACCTTCGTGCTTTCTTTCCAGAGATGCCCAGTCATAATTTCCCTTGGAATGCTAGTTCTTTTTCAATTCTGCCAAACAAAAACTTTACCTGAGATTTCTACATTCTTCAGGGACTTCGTGTTGTTTGATGTTGCAATGATTCAGTGTAGCCTCTATACTACTGAAAGGACAGTCACAGGTTTTGCAGTGAAATATAATGCCACACGTTAGTTGGTGACGTCGACAGTCTCGCTCCAGTCCGAACCCCTGTCCACACTTGGTACATTTGTGCTTCTTGTCTGCATGAACTTTCATGTAATGCTGAAAAAACAAAGAAAGCAATATTAAAAATGCTATTTCCACTCAAGACAGGTAAAAAAGACACGATTTATGGTTGTAGATTTGGGTAGTGGCATATTCACCAACAACAATTCACAGACAACAATTCATTGACAGCAAATTACCGACATTTATCAAGATGTAAAATTCATTGAGATACAATTTACTGACATACATATTTACCGAGATCTTTAAACTTACAAAAAGGTTAAGAATTAAAAAGAATTTACTGGAACGAAAATATATTAAAGATTTAGCAATCGTTCGGCAGAGGGCCCATGCCGTTTTCAGCTATTTATGTATTTCTCAAACTTTTGACGAAAAAGTGATATGTGACGAGAAAAAAAGTTAAAAACTTGTAGAAGAATTATTTTTCCCATTATTCGTAAAAAAAAATGAAATTTTTCAATCTACAAATTATATTTTTCATGTTTAGAAACTGAGATGGTTGTCTTTGAAAAAATTTCCAGTGAATTGTATCTCGATGAATTTTACATCTTGATAAATGTCAGTGAATTGTTGTCTGTGACTATGCCAGCTCCCATAGATTTAACTGCCGCTTTCATCAAAGGGGCAGGATTTTCTATTCTTTATTTCATCTTGAAAATCAGTGAAGCAAGAGACACAGCTTTGGGGCTTGTAGCCTTTAAGTCTAATTTCACGCACACCATCGTGACTCCAAAACTGATGAACAAGATATGTGATTCCCAAGCAGGGTCAGCATTGTCTTACCCAGCATAAAGGTAATAATATACTATACTTGATCTTGAAAGATATAATGAAAATGATTTATGGTTACTATCTATACTAGTGTTTCTCAAACTAGTAAAGATTACAGGCAGTGACGGATCAGGCTGAGTAGGCTTAAGCATAGGGACCCGGAATTGGAGGCTGAGAGCAAAAATTATTATTTGAGTGTAAAAAACAAATGTTTTGAGGTTACCCGTGACTATTTTGCATGATATTCCAGTAGTTTTGCATATATTTTATATATAACTTAATATCACTTTATTCTATTCAATGAAGGGTGGGACAGGGGGCCATGGTCAATACTAAAGCCTCAGCCTCGGGGCCTGGGTGGTAGATAATCCGTTGCTGATTATAGGGTATCAAACCTGAACAAATTAATATTAGATAGATATGTAAAGGACATTTTTCAAGTCTAGGAGATAAATGTAACAAAGCCACATCATTTAGGCATTATAGGAGCTTTATATTGTTTCTCTATTGTAAAATAAAGCCTGGGAGTGGCCAAGAATGTCTTCTAGTAATAAATACTTTAAATGTCGGTAAAGATGCGAAAACAAGTCGTGTATCAACAGCATATGATTCACATATCGGCACCATTACGTGTACCCGACTTTGAGTAGCGCGTGATAATGCTGAAAAAATGTCATGTATGCTTAAATTCATACAAAGGGAATAGAATGTCAATTTCAAGTAAAATATCTTCTGATTAAAATTATCCCCCTTTGACCATTTCGTGAATTTGTTTTTATTTTTAAAAATTCAATTTATAGAAGAGTTCCACTGCAATTTACTGATAGTTCCACTGTCAATTACAAGCGGTTTCAAGATTTATGAATTTAAGAGTTAAGAAAGTGAAAATGTAGGAGTCACCTGTTTGAGTAGTTTCTTAGATGTAAAATGCCTTTTTGATAGAACATTGTAGACACAATTCTGTACGGGGCAATGGTATTGTTTAATGGCATTTTGATCACCATCAGACTTTTCTTCAGTTCCATTTGAATCCTGAAAGATAAAATAGACATAAAATGAAATATTGGAACAATACTCATGTAAAATACTCTGTACCAAAAAAAACAAAAAACGGCCAAGTCATCTAGCTACAATTGAAGAAATCTGTGTGTGTATGTACTGTGATTACTTGACAACTGGCCATTGTCTGAAGTTGACATTCATCAGATATATTAGCAGTGTTGCTGATTTTGCAATTTTTGTGCTAGATTCAACACCTTTCTTGAATTGGTAGTGCAAAAAGCGCCAAATTAGTGCATTTGCACTTAAACATTTTTGGCCATTTTGGGGGGTATTTTGAACCATTTGTAGTGTCTTTTTGGCCACTTTTGGCTATTTAAAAAAGAAATGTAGCAGTTTTTGGCAGTCAAACTAGCGCAAAACTATTTTTTGAGTTGGCAACACTGTATATTAGTCAGCATACAAGTTGAGTTTGAAGTTGTTTGGATCAGCGGTTCTTGAAAAATCTAAATTAGTAACACTGAAGTGAAGTAACCGAAATACTTCAAAGCCATAGTTTCATATGACAGACAGAAAATTATTTTACATGACAATTATGGCTGGCTGCTCCACACACCATAATGGTCGGACCCTTCCAAAGATGCACCTTTGGAACAGGCACTGCCCTAGCAGTTTCTGAAACTAATTTAAGATATCATTTTTGTATTTCAATAAGAAGATTCCTTCCAAGAAGTACCAAGTCTGACATTGAACCAACTCTACAAACAGAGAAAATCTTTGTTTCCCAGTCAATTTGGAGAGAATTAGCCAAAGATTTGAAAGCGAGGGAACAGTAGCAAGAAAACAAAATTCCCGGAGGCTCAAATCCACAGCATTAAGAGACTAGAAAGCACACAGTGTAGTGGTCGCTGGCTAGGAAGAAAAAATCCAAAATCTTACTAACAAATCATGAATGTCCAGCTAACTAGATTTAAGCCCAAAATCACAAATCTTTAGATATGATCTTGCTAATGTTCTTTTAAGTAGGTGAGAATGCAGGCTCAGGGATAGTTTCCCTAATGGGTTTTAAATTGCCACTCACAGAATGTAATGTACTGGCTTGCTCTCTGGCTCAACATGGAGTCCTTTTATCTTAAGATAAGTTTCCCTAATCTTAAGAGATTCCCCAATGTGTTTTGTGAGGATCTGAATTCAGAGCTGGACACAGCCAGCTTAATCACAAAACTAGCCGGCTGGATAATTAAGAACACATGTTCTACACACACACAGCATTCTATCGCCCTATATAAGGACCTGTGAAAATCACACCGGCCAGAGTCTCATCCAGCGTTCCAGTTATCTCCACTCATTTCTGAGCTCCTCAGAAGTCTGACACAAGTCCATCCTGAATTATATCTACATTCGGTCAGAGGCCGAACACGTTTTCACGCTGTACTGAGACTTCAGAGACAAATAAAGATTGTTTACGTACATCAGTACTGTTCAACTGAGATACAGTCTAGTTCATTTCTTCATCAGAAAACGTTGCAAGTACACGCATCACGGTACAGTTGATTACTGAATTTATTTATGAAAAGGTTACTTTGTAAAAAGAATTGGTGAAAATATTTTTTTTTACATAAGATTGATTTGTTTAGCGGCATATTTAGCGACCTTGATGGGTCATTTAATGCCGAAATCAGTTTAAAATTCCGAAAGACAGAGATTTTTTTTTTTTTTAAATTGAGTCTTGCGACTTTGGTAAAAGGTTATTTTTTTTTTATATAAACTGAAAAGTAGTCGAGACAAATAACTTCTAAAGGTAAAAATCTTAACATGCTCCACAGTCCCATTAGTAACCCCAGAAACTTTGGTGGCCATAGCTCTAGCCATCCTTGAGTTATGCGATTTCAGACAGACAAAAAAAAGACATTTGGTAAATTATAGTAATCTTGAACCGAACACTCGACCGGCCTTGAAACAAGCGTGCCACTCAAAAACCTAAAGAATGTTTGTCAAAAGTCTGATGAAGCATTTCGAGGATCCCGGTTGCAGATTTGCCGAGCCTCACACAAAATTTGATGCAGATTGCAGAGATGTTTTCACACAACATCACAAAACCTTGTATAATACGAGAACATGAGTAGATAGCACAACATCTATTGGCAGTCTGACTCAGTAGGTCGAGTAACAATGAGCATCAGCTGTGCACATATTTCTGTTAAACATTGCAATCACAGCAACAATTTAACAGAAAGAGTCTGAGAATCTTCTGATCAGGGTTTGAAATTAATGTTGTCCCGGGGATGGTAAAAATATCTGGGATGCCTCTGAGACGAAAGTCATTTTTTTTTAAAAATTAATAAAATAATTTTTTTTTTTTAAATCACTTCCGTCCCGGTGGCATACAGGGAAGATTTTTTTTTTTTTTAAATTTGGTGAGGATTGTTTTTGTTACGGTAGAAAAACAAAGTCAACTCCAGGTTATTTCCTCAACATTTTAACAGTGTTTTTATTATGCTACTAACAACAACTATAGATGATAATAACAAAGTAAAGAAACAACATTTTGATTTTGGGACCGTTTACATTTCCTTCGGGATGGTAAGAATTGTTTTTCGGGATGGTAATGAAAAAAGTTAGCCGTGCTTCCGATACCACCTCGTACAAACAAAACAAAGAGAGCCTCACTTACCTCAGTGATTCTGTGTGTTTTAGAAAGGTGGATACGGAGAGATCCTGCATGAGGGAGAATACTGGAACATCCATCTACAGGACAAGGGATATTCACTCGGACCACAGAAAGTTCTTCAGCTTTTGGACACACTTTGATCACACTGCTCACCATTGTTTTAATCACGTGGTCGTCCCATATTCAGCAACTGGGATTCCCTTTAAAGAGACAAAAGTTTGTAAATAGCTTTTATGAAAAACAGCAACCAGAAAACAAAGAAGTGATATTGTAGGCACCGATCTAGTGGGTCTGGACCCCAACACCTTGCTCGGGCAAAACGTAATTACAAATTTTTGTTTTTAAATACTTAGATAAAGAAATTTGTCAATCTTTCGATTTTCCAGGCGATTCAGCCATTTACAAAATCAGGTATGGTAGGCCAGAAGTGACTAAAAACATCTATGTCTAAATACATCTAAATTTATAAGGATTAAATTGAATATTAGAGACGAGATTACACCATTTGTTATATTTATTTATATATATTTATTTTACAAAAAATATTAAATTAAATATTAGATACAGGAACACCATTGAATGCATTTATTAATATATATTTATTTATATAAATTTTTTATACTATTAATCAACAACAACAACAACAACAAAAAGAAGAAAACTAGCATTCCAAGGGAAATTATGAATCACTGCTACCCATATATGCTGTGTTGGGGGTGATTAATTAAAAAGTTGGGCTGTGGTCACAAAAAAAAATGTCTGAATTTTCAAAGAACAAGCGGGCACAAACTAAGGGATCAATTTAGCATAATCTTTCATTGAAAATTGTACCCCCCACTAAAACCCTATTTTGGAGGGAGAAAAAAAAAAGAAAAGAAAAGCAATATCCTTTCTCATTGAAGAGAGTATGTGTACACAATTTCAATTTATGAACGGTTAGGGCTGGGCGAAGTCCGGATACATAGATATATATATAAATCTATGAACACATGAATAACCTAAACCTTTGGTAGCAGTTATTAACAAGAAAACAAAATAAAGCAAACAATAACAGAAATTCAGAATTATTATTTGATACAGACAACCAACAAAGTGGAAAAACTTCAGAGGTGATAATAGCACTTCTGCCCTACCATACCTAATTTCGTAAATTAGCTAAAGATTGCCAGAAATTTTAAGAATAAAAAGCCAAATAACCCCCGGTAATCATAAATTAACATTAAAAACAAATTTGACTAGTTTTTACCTTCATCTTAATTTCACTTGTTTTTATATACAACTTTCAATTCAGGTCGTTGTTTCTACGGCAACGAATCACAGTGCAGTCGGATAATAAAGAATAAGCCTTCGGTGAGAATCGAACTCACACCCTCATTGCCAGAGGGAGTCTAGTTTACACCTAGCTGCTTGTTACCAATCGGCCACAAAGACTTCATAGATTAGCCCAATATTGAAAGTTGTATATAAAAACAACTGAAATTAAGATGACGGTAAAAACTAGTCAAATTTACTTAAAATAATGTGTTACAGCTACTTTATTCAATAATAATAATAATAAAGATTGATGTATTATTTTGTTTTTCATCTAATATAAATAAATGTGTAGCTTACAAGTAAATGATGAAGATGAAGAAGCAATTATTAAAGTAATGCAAAAAAAAAAACCCAGGTCTGGTTAGTCACTTAATAGAAACTGTCACATTACCAACGTCTTTTGGCAGCATGCCATGTTGAGGATGATCAATTAAAAAATTGGAAAAAGGGGTGATCAATGAATAAATTACTTCTCTTGCCTTTTGTTGGTGATCACTAAAAAAGTCAGAATTATAAAATTTATGTTACATCCTAATAAATGAATACATTTATACTAAATATATATATATATATTTTTATTCTCATGATGATAATAATAATAAATTATTATTATGATGTGGTATTTATAATAATAGTGCTCAATAGTAGGTGCAATACATACATAGCCAGCCAGACCAACTTAAAAACTGAAGAAACCTATGTTGACAGTTTTAGTTGATGATTTCTAATTATCAACATTTTATGTAAGTTCATAATTTCTTATGTAAAATATTGCAAGATTTGTATAGTTCGAATTATAGAGCATAGAATGCTGTCTTCTTTTATTACAGCCCAGACTCAACCAGTCCTGCCAGGCAGACTCACTTGGAAACTGAAGAAACCTATGTTGACAGTTTTGGTTGACAGTTTCTAAAAAGCAGGAAATTAAGAAGAGAAATTCAAATAATGAGAACAAAATTAAAAACATTTTTTTCTTTTCAGGGAAAGGATTTCAAGCCTCCCCCGTTATAACACGGTCCATTATAGCACAGTTTGCAATATAACATGGATGGATGGTGGACCACAAAATAGCTAGATACATTTCCATAATAGCTAAATTAGCAATCCTGGTTATCGCAGCTCGGTTATAATGTAGTTGGCTTTCTTGGACCCCAACATCAGCGGAGGACGCCTATATTATTGTGTTTTATAACATGTTTCTGTATCACGTTGGCAGAGTTTTAAAAATCCATTAAGTCTCCATTTTGTGGACTGTTAAATTTTTAATGACTAGGATCTTTTGATATTTGTTAACCAAATTAAAAATTCTAAATAATGCATGTCATAAAACAGTAGTAACAGGATATCTCAAAAGTCATTATACATTTATTTTTTACTTTTTTCAAAACAAACTGACGAAAATTTTTGAAAATTGGTACCTATAAACTAGAATATTTGAGTATTTTTGTTTTTTATTCAAATTTTGCCAAGTTCAAATAAGAATTACTTCTTCAGAGCACTTCAGCGGAGTCAGCAATTGATACAGGCATTCCTGACATCAGCAAGTATTTCGAGTGAGATGTTTGCACAACAATCTCTGATTCTTGCCTAGAGTTCATAAAGGTATTTTGATCTTGTTGCATAAACTTTGCTCTTGAAATAGACCCTCAAAAAGAAAGCACTAACCCTTGCCAGGCTGCAATTTTTCACCTCAGTTCTAACGTTAGTGTCATTTTTTTTTTTATCATAAAGAGTAGGACCAACTGAAGATACATTTAACAGATGTAATAGGGGTTGGCATTTAAGGTGTGAATATTTTAGAAATGTTTTTGTGCGGTAAGCTAGTTTCTTTTGTTAGGTTGTTTTTGAATATGTTAACAGAAACAGAGTTTACTGTTTCGTCTGAAAAGGAGTTTTAGTAATGGAGATAAATATAGAGCTTAAGTGTCAAAAATTGATCTATCGATTGATATCAATTTCACTGTGATTAGACAGAAATCTGTAAAGAAAAATGAAAAAGAAAATATAGGGTCACTCTTGAGACCCTGTATAAGATAAGATCAAAAGATAACCACAACAGGGTTGCCATTTATAGACAAATTTAACAAATCTGGCCTTTTCTCTTTTTTTAGAAGCATTTGACAATGGAGTTTTTGGTTTGGCCATATTTATTTTCCCATTTTTTTTAATAAAAAAATTAAAAAAAGAATTGCAATTAAACGAAACTATGTCTAAAACTGAACGTCTACTTAATTACTATTATTTTTTGTACATGTCTAAGGGCCGATGACTATGAGGGATCAAGGATTGCATGACGACATCAATGGTCCAAAACTATATGGGGACCCTTGCATTAAGACTTTGAAATATAGGATTGATATCAATAATAATACTGCAACAAAGTCAACTTTGTTGCAGTATTATTATTGATCAATTCTTATTTTTGTTGTGTACTGCAGTATTGCAATATTTCATAAACAATTTATGCATTTGCCCATTTTTTAGCGTGTTTTTGACCAGAAACGTCTCCAACTATCTAGCAACCCTGAACCACAAATAGAGGGAGACCACATATAGTAGTTGTAGTTTGACCAAGAATTATTTAATTTATTCCATATAAACAGTTCCGTGTTTTTTTCCTATCTTAAGACATTACAGTAGTAATAAATTAAATAATTTATATAAATTAAACTACTTATTTGTTAGCAAATCCGCCGGAGATTCTACCGTTTTATGACTGAGTAGAACAAAAAAAATATTTCGACGCCTAGAAATGCGTAGTTCAGTAACGAGGCTAAACTAGTATTACCTTAAAGATTCTGAATAATGCATCAAGCAGTATTGAATCTAGTTCCATAGTAAGTATGTTAAAACCATATTACACAGTATAATCTGCATTTTTTTCCGAAAATGTTGATCTAAAGAAATCCAGGTGCATATTACGGAATATACATACACAGGATAATGCATTTTCCATTCGAAATTAAAGCTCAATCGGGGGCGGGGGTATCTATGGTAGCGGATTCGGGAGTATATATGGTGAAAAATACAGTAATACAAGTCAAGATATATAACCAGATTACAAATAGCAGAGATTCAACTAAAACAACATAGATTCTGTCTGAATTTCTTTTTAGATGAGGGATTATCGTTAGGTGTTTTTTTCGAAATGTTGTCCTCATCTTGAATGTAGAAGGCCGTAGGGTACAACGGCCGATACGTTGAGGAAGATGAACTGAAATGAGAACTAAAAAGTCCGAAAACACTACATAGCAGTTGTTTGAAAATAATATCTAAATACAAAAATAAAGTATTATAAATACCGTATTTACACCATACAATCTGCATTTTCCCCGAAAATGTGCTAAAAAGATCCAGGTGCGTATTATCTACGGACATATATTGTTATACATAGTTATATACACGGGATAATGCATTTTTCATTCGAAATTGAAGCTCAATCGGTGGGTGCGGATTATACATTGTGAAATACGTAGTCATTGAATCAAGAGATATACAATCACATTCCAAATAGCAGAGATTCAACTAAAACAACATAGTTTCAATTTTTTAGATGAGGGATTATCATTGTAACTGTTTTCGGATTGTTGTCCCCATCTTGAATGAAGAAGGCCGTAGGCTACAACGGCCAAAACGTTGAAGAAGGTGAACCGAGATGGATGAACAGTCTGAAAACACTTCATTACACATAGCAGTTGTTTGAAAATAATAACTAAAAAATACAAAAAATAAAATATTACGCACTGGGCCCCCATCAATGTTAAGTTCAGCCCTGGTTCCATAGTATTGTAATAATATAAGTCATTAAATAAAGATATAACCACAAATAACAGAGAAACAACTAACATAACGACATGGTGATCTCATAGCAGTTGTTGGCCCCTTTGGAGCAGAAGACATTGTTGTTGTTATGGATTCAATTACTGCATTTGACGCTTGGAGACCAATATTGTCGATTTGAACAGATCGTCACGGAATAAATGCGGTCTCAGTGTCTTGAGATGAAAAATACCAGTCTCTGAGTTCCAGAGAACCATCTAGAGAATGACAAACATGGTTCAATCGGGTGATTTTGTGGCAGAAACATTTTCAAGTCTACAACAACATGGTTAGTGTAATTTGTATACTCACCGGAGACATGGGGGAAAGCGGAAGTTCGATTGAGTTATCCCCCCTTGTGTAATATAATGTACAGCTATATCTTGAATAGTGCGGTTTTGATCAGTGCGGGTTTTGGTGTAGTACGGTTAATGTATTGCTGTACAAATTAATGTAATTAAGTGTAAGCTGGGGAAAAACACATTGGATTATAAGAACTTGAACAGTGCGGTTTTGATGTAGTACGGTTATGTTATTGCTGTACAAATTAATGTAACTAAGTATAAGCTGAAAAAAAACCCATTGAATTATAAGACCTGAACATTGAGGTTTTGATGTAGTACGGTTATGTTATTGCTGTACAATTTAATGTAACTAAGTATAAGCTGGAAAAAAACACATTTAATTATAATAAGACCGTGAACAGTGAGGTTTTGAACAGTACAGAACATTTTGGAACGAATTAACCGCACTAATCAAGGTATACCTGTCATAATTGTATTTGTAAGCTCTATACAATGTAAATGGGTCCATGACAATAACTCCAGGACAACCCCACCGGACAATAGCCTCACCGCTACCGGACAATGACCCCATCTTTACTGGACAGTCGACAATCACCTCATAGTAAAAGATAAAACAAAATCTATGTATAGTTTTTAATAGCTAACATTATGAAATGTAATTTACCTAAAACGGACATCACGGAATTCAGCCACATTTAAATTTAAAAACATCTAAAAACATCTAGAATCTAGGGAAGTTTAGCGTCCTAAAAATATTTTTGAATGAATAAAGGTTTTATTGTTATTTTATTATTATTTTTTTATTTCGTACCATATGTCACTGGACATTTTTTTAATTTTTTCAAAAAAATACTAAATTAAATTACAAATTCAGTTGAAATATTCGTAGTACTGAGGTCTCAAAAGGGGACCTCGGAAAAGTGCCCATCAGAAAAGTATCCATCGGAAAAGTATCCATCGGAAAAGTGCCCATCAAGAATTTATCAAGGGAGGAAAAGTGCCCATCAAAACATAATTTAATTAATGAATTGTGTTTTTTACACAAAAATTAGGGACGGGAAAATTTTATAAGGTTTTATTGTAGACTTTTGGCACAAATTATAATTTAATTAATGAATATTTGTGTTTTTTACATGCATTATAATATCGTTTGTTAAGGTGATGGGCCAAAACTTTAAACAAATTCTGTTTTATTTTCTACTATGTGGGGTTATTGTCCGGTGGGGGGGTTTATTGTCCGGTGGGTGGGGTTATTGTCCGTGGGGGTTATTGTCCGTATCCTAATCTAAATAAGTAAGTAGAATATACTTAATATTTACTAAGTTTAACTTAGCTTGACACAAGGCCACAGTTGTGGGGCATCCATTTACAGTAGTAATGGTCAGCATCACAAGCTTGTTAACCATTACTACAGTGATTGTGAGGAATTTCATGAAATTACTGAAATGTTCAGGAATTTCACAAAATCCCTAGGTATTTTACTAAATCACAAGTTTCACAATTAAATCATGGGCGCCTTCCGTAGCTCCTAGACTAGCCTTTCTCAATAGGTGTTCCGCGGCACCCTAGGGTTCTAATAAGTAGTTGGTTAGGACTTTACTTTACCTTAATACGTTTGATATATAAGTTATAACAGGTTCCGCAGAACCAGGGGCGGATCCAGGATTTTAAGCAGGGTGGAGACCAAATGGGGAAAAGAATTTAGAAATAAAAACGTGAGAAAGATTAAAAATTACAAACATAAAAAAAGAAATATGTGATCCAGCATTTTTCATTAACATTTGAATCGTAGCTTTTTAGAAGTAGAATTGACAAAGTAAAATATACAAAGAAATTTACCACAGAACCAATAAATCAAAAATGAATTTAGGTAATAATGGCACAGGTAATAATGGCACAAGCGGAAAAAATGGCACAACTAAAATAAATAGTTTATTAAAAATAATTATTAACTGAAAATCATTGTTTAGACGTAATTGAATCAAATTTATACTGTTTATTACAAGAATGGCACAACTAAAATAAATAGTTTATTAAAAATAAATATTAACTGAAAATCATATATTAACATTGTTCAGACATAATTGAATCAGATTTATATAGTTTATTACAAGAATGGCACAATTAAAATAGTTTATTAAAAATAACTACACTGAAGGAAGGAAAGATTTCATTAAAGTGTTACGTAGACTTGGTCACAAGATTATATGGACTAATATAAGACGTTGATGAACAATATCAATTTGATTCAATTATGGCTGAACAATGTTAATACGTGATTTTCAGTTGATATTTATTTTTAATAAACTATTTATTTTAGTTGTGCCATTTTTTCTTGCTTTCCCTCTTATGCCCTTTTCCCATGTGCCCTTTTACTGTACACTATCAAAAATATATAAAGAATAAGACGGAAGACATTTTATACGGTTAATTTATAATTACTTGGGATTATTTGTTGTCTTTTAAAAAATTATTTTCAGAACATCACGAGTTGGGACTGAACCAAAAGTATTTCGGCATCCTGTGACATTTTAGAGCAAGAACTACAATATAAATATTTAATAAAATTAAATATTTTATGAAATTATTTATTTATTGATTTAAAAATATTTCCATAAGTTTTTCTTACGAAACCCTTTTCATAAAAAATTTCATTCATAAATGAATAAGTATCGTACATTATATTGAAGTCCGATCATGAATTAATTTTTGGTAGAATTTTAAAATCTGTGTGTTTTCGCTTAAAAATGTTCCAATGCAAATTATTACGTCACACCGTTTTGCACAGTGTAAACAACTTTTCAAACACAAATATCCTCGGGTTTATATTGTATACACAAATAATTTTTATATCAGAAATTTTCAAAATCTTTCTTCTTACTAATGACACAAATAATATTATTACGATCAAATTATGTTACAAATTTCGGTCGTGTTTATCGTCACATGTTGCCCTATGAAAAGTGCGCGTATACATGTTTTTTATGCAACACTAACAGCATTCTAACTTTAGGGATGCAATCTGACAAAAATCATAGATGCTTGCCCTGCGTATTTAGAGATTTTTCATAAGCTGCATATGTTCATATGTTTATAAGTTGTTTTGGTTTGATTTAATATAATGTTCCCCATTATTATCAACTCACTTGTTTGCCGTCCTATATAAAACAATTCAGGTTTGAAATACAAGTCAGTCATGTGTCCTTTGCTAGTTGGGTACACTTGAAATCTGTTTCAAGTTTTAACTAAAAAGGTTTAGTTGGAATAGAAGTCATGTGTTCCTTATTAATGGTCTACACTTAATAATTGGGTAAGTAAATCAGGTGGGGTCTTGGTGTGCCTCACATTAACGTACTGTACAGCACGCAAAAGTGGTACCCATTTGTTTCAATAAACCGGAATTTTATTTTAGAGGATACTTTACACCGGTTGGGGCAAAAGTAGAAATGTTGGCCAATGACGCATAGTCGGATGTCAACAACTTTAGGAATTACAAATGATATATACATATATATATCCTTATAGACCTGGTTTAGACCAGCAATGATCTCTTATACATGAGGTAAGTAATTAAGCTTTATAAAATCCATTATTTAGGAACAACATTTTATTTATAATTGGTTTATTTATCTTGGTTTTCACTTTTTAAAACTAACTCCGTACTTCATTGGTTTTGTTTAATGTTCACTAATAATTGCCTCTGAAAATAAAGATTTCTTTATTGTATTATTCAGAAAATATTAGTTTTTTAAGTTAAAAAATACTTTTTATTGACCCCGCTTGGCTATCCGCATTTATTATTTATAGAACTTCTTTTTAATAATAAGTATTTTAAATAAAATATTTAAAAAAAGATTTGGGTATTAAGAAAAAAAGTGAAACATGGAGTGGGATCTTTGTTTATAATCATACGTTAAGGTATGGTTAAGATTTAAGATTTTAAACCAAGTCGAAAAGAAATAGAAAATTTTTTTTGTCAATAATTTTTGGTGTTTTTAATCCATTAGACCCTAACAATCTTCATTGAATTTGTTAGTTTTCAGAAGAAAAATATTCTTCAAGTTTTAGGAGGGGTGTTCTATTTACAATGTAAGTATAATGGTAAACCGGACCCCTTACTTTCTGACATTCGTACGGAAAAAGGAGTTGGCTTTATTGCAGTGATATCTAATTACAATTGAAGAAATCTTGGTGTCTCTGTGTATGTGTGTGTGTATGCACTGGGCCGTTATTTTCAATCCGTTGTACGGAAATGAGGCTTAAAAGATTTTACAAAGGGTTAGGATAGTAGTGTTGGTTCAAAAGTACTTCTGGAAAAGTTCTAGCAGATTTTCATTTTCAATTTCCTTTTATTTTCGTTAAAAAAAGATTCTTAAATCGGAGATGAACTTTACAAAAAAGTGTTGTTTTTGTGTGGGGACCACTAAATTTTAATTTTAGTTCAGACTTTGTGTGGAAAGATTTCTTAATTTTTGTTAATTTAAATGCATTGGTCAAAGCAAAAAGTGACACACAAACACACAATGTCATTTCCTTTGTTAATGTTTAAACAAACGGAAAACAAAAGAATTATTTTTAAATAACAAAAAAAATACGCTCAATAGAAACCGTCACGTATCCAACGTCTTTTGGCAGCATGCCGTGTTGAAGGTGATCAATTAAAAAATTGGGAAAAGGGGGTGTTCAATGAATAAGTTATTTCTCTCGCCTTTTGTTAAGCAGTGATCACTAAAAAGGTCTGAATTTTTAAAAAAACAAACAAGCGTGAATGCTGCTGGACAGAAATAGTGATTAATTTAGCATAAACTTACATTGCAAATTGAAACCCCCGCTAAAAACCTATTTTGGGGTGGAATTTTCAACAAAACAAACAAAACGTTTTTTCTAGTCATAAGGAGTAGATGTTGAAATTTTCAGCCCTCTAGCTCCATTGGTGCGGCCCGTACATAAATAATCAGCCAGACCAACTTGAAAACTGAAGAAACCCATGTTGACAGTTTTGATTGATGGTTTCTAAACATAATCATAAGAATAAATGCTACTAGTGTTAGTCTTCTCTTGTTTGTGGGTTTAGACATTTATTATTATCATGTGGTCTACTGTTGTTATCTAAGCTTCTTTGATATCTTGTATTCAGCCGTGTCTTTCTGTCTGTCCACACGATATCTCCAAAAGTACTCAATGTATTTTAATGAAATGTTGCGGAACGGTGCAAAATAGGCCCGGAAGAAGTGATTACATTTTGGGTCGGATCCATTCAAAATTACACCCTCCATCATAGTTATATGTCCACACTACATAATATCTCCAAAAGTCCATGTCTGTTCACACGATATCTCCAAAAGTCTTCGATGAATTTTAATGAAATTTGGCTGATGGGTCGGCAATGTGTTACGGAAGAAGTGATTGGATTTTGGGGCGGATCCATGCACTGACAGTGACGTTAGCAGAGGTATGCGCTTTCTAGTATTAAAATGTTTTACAAAGTGTTAGGGTTG
The DNA here is from genome assembly GCA_006491835.1 of Architeuthis dux. Taxonomy (NCBI): domain Eukaryota; kingdom Metazoa; phylum Mollusca; class Cephalopoda; order Oegopsida; family Architeuthidae; genus Architeuthis; species Architeuthis dux. The sequence goes on from VCCN01005704.1 coordinate 7,743,666, forward strand.
TATAACGTTCTTGTTTTTGTTCGTTTTGCTAGTCTTTCTGTTTTAGCTGTTGAGGTTAGGACGCGTTTTGGTTCGTAACCGTATTAAGAAAAGAAGACGGAACAAGATACATGTGTGACAG
>VCCN01005704.1:7785001-7796740 GCA_006491835.1 Architeuthis dux
ATTTTTCCCTAGTTCTTCCTTCATCTTATTTCTGTTGCTTTTCATTGAAACTCTCTGGTCGTTTTTACATTCACCGTTTATGCTGGAGTAAAGGATGAATGGTTTACAAGGGTATTTTGGAGAACTATTACTCACTGCAGGGTGGAGGTATCCCTTCGGAGGACTTGCATCCTGCCAAGGGGGTGGTCATAAAAACTTGTAAGAATAAAGTCCTGGTCTCAACCAGACTTGAGACTTGCAAGGATCACTAAGCTGGCGCATGCAACAGAATCCGGGTCTTTGTCACCGAGCTCCATACTCCATTGGGAGTTGTCTCTTACGAGATGGGATGCTTCATCTTACCTTACCACTCACTGCAACTCATCCAAGCCCTATAACTGTCCATATCGAGCTTTGGTAGACGGCCCCTAGTCATAATACCAGTAATTAGATGCAGTGTAATATTTGCATATTTCTTTTTGTTTTTTGTTTTTTTAAAATTAAATGTCTGTATTCTATTACTGTAAGCAGCATGGGTGTCAAATTTGGAATTAATTTTGCGTGAGATTTGAATTTGCATACTCATGAGCTTGTAAAATCTCTGTGGAGACTTATTATTTATTTCTTATCTATACTACTTACTCAAGGGTTGAAGAATGAATGTAAAAAAACGACCTGAAAATTTTGTTAAAAAGAAATAAAAATATGAAAGATAACCTAGTCCAAAATTAACTCTTAAATTCATTCTAGGGAATTCAAATAATAATTCAAGGGGAGTAACTTCTAATTAAAGTTACTTCCCTTGCACTTTTTAGTAAACTTTTTTTTTTTTTTTTTTTTTTTTTTTTTAATTCAATTCACAAAAGAGTTCCAGTTTTTAAAAAGATTTTTTTTTATTTATTGAAGAGTTCCACAAGCGGTTACAAGAGGTCTATGAAACTAAGAGTTAATAATGGCAATGCTTCATCTAAGGATTTGAAACCATTAAATCTAATACTACTAAGTTGAGGAATATTAGAAACCATCAACCTAAGCTATCCACATCAACATAGTCAACATCATCATAGGCTTCTTCAGTTTTCAGTCCTTGCTGGCTATGTATGTATCACATGTACAAGCCGTGCCAATGGAGCTAGAAGGCTGAAAATTTAAACATTTACTCCTTATTAGTGTGTATTTAGGCAGAAGTCCTTCATTAATACAAGTAACATACAGACTATATTTACACTCATTGAATCAAGACATGTTCTTTTGTATGTAAAGAAAAAAAAGTTAACTAAAAGATTTCAAAAAAACTTCCTTGTCTAGGGTCTTTAATCAAAGTTTTATATGTATTAGCTTAAAAGCCGCCTTTGATGTCAAGTCATTTCCTATTTATATTTTAATTATTTGCTTATTCCTCTTATTTGTTTATACAGAACAGTAATTAGACATTAATAAACCTGTAGTTATCTCCCTTAGACTTTTTTGGGGGTATAATCACAATAATCCCCAAAGGTATTAACATCTTGTTTCTATGTTTCTCTGTCCGTAACTTTGAGTGGAAGGGTGCATTGTTTACAGAGAATACAAACAGTCCGGCTTCTACGTTTAGAACACTAATAAATCCAGACATCCATTCTTTTGTATGTAAACATGAAAAGTTTACTAAATAATTTCCAAAAACTTCCTTGTCAGAGTCTTTACTTAAGTCTTTAATCAATGTACTAGCTTAAAAGCCTCCTTCCGTGGCCTTTAAGCTCAATGTCAAGTCACTTCCTATTTATACAATTTATATTTTAATTATTTGCTTATTATTTGGTATAATCAGAATAATCCCCAAAGGTATTAACATGTTTCTATGTCTGTAACTTTAAATGGAAGGGTCCATTGTTTACAGAGAAAACAAACTATTCAGCTTATTTTGCATCATCCTGTATAATCAAAGTTACTGCTACATTTAGAATACTAATAAATCCAGACATCCATTCTCAGCCATCCATACGCAAACAAGAAAAGTTAACTAAAAGATTTCAACAAAACTTCCTTGTCTAGGGTCTTTAATCAAAGTTTTATATGTATTAGCTTAAAAGCTGCCTTTGATGTCAAGTCATTTCCTATTTATATAATTTATATTTTAATTATTTGCTTGTTCCTCTTATTTGTTTATAAAACCTGAAGTACAAATCCGATGCCATAGAAAAAGTTCAGAGGAGAGCCACCAAGAGCATTCCAAGATTGGAAAATATATCCTACAATGAAAGATTAAAACAACTTAATCTAGAAGCCCTTGAATACAGAAAAAAACGTATTGACCTACTATAGAATCTGGAACAACATACATAGTGGATACTGACATTCATTGCTCAAAATGCCCTGATAAGAAAATGCTGACTTCATCTATCTGCAGTAAAACCAGAGGACATAGCCATAAACTACAAATTCAGACCTCCACTGGTGTTAGAAAAAATTTCCTCTCTGCAAGAGTGGCAAACACATGGAACAGCCTAAGTGAAAAGACAGTCACATTCAAGAATATCAATATTTAAAAAAATAATCTTTGTTCGGATATCGGACATACCAAATTTAACTACCATTTTTCTTATTAGTTTAAACCCAGCCCAATTACACTGAAGCTGGCTTAATGACACAATTAACTGCTGTCAAAAAAAGCCTATTTCAAGTATATACAAGTATATAAAAAACAGTAATTAGAAATTAATAAACCTGGAGTTACCTCCCTTAGACATTTCTTTTGGTATAATCAGAATAATAGGTATTAACATATTGTTTCTATGTTTCTCTGTCCGTAACTCCGGAAGGATCCATTGTTTACAGTTAACAAACTGTTCAGCTTATTTTGCCACATTTAGAACATGACAGCTGAGCTACTCTCCTGTCACATTTAATGGGTTAAGATGAAAGAAATGCTAGTCTAAAATTAATAATGGTTTATTTTTGTTAGACTAGCTGCTAGTATGTCCCTCACAACCAAAATACAAACCGGGTTATTTAATTATAGACCCTCTTGCTTGTTCTCAGTCTACAGATAAGTGGAAGGAAGTTATCAGAAACCGTCAACCAAAACTGTCAACATAGGTTTCTTCAGTTTTTAAGTGGGTCTGGCTGGCTATGTATGTACGTTTTTTTTTGTTTTTTGAAAATTTCCCGCCCAAAATAAGTTTTTAGTGGGGGGTTTCAATTTACAATATAAATTTATGCTAAATTCGTCCCTTAGTTTGTGTCTGGCCGCATTCACGCTTGATTTTTCGAAAATTCAAACTTTTTTAGTGATCATGGCCCAACGAAAGGCGAGAGAAGTAACTTATTCATTGATCACCACCTTTTTTCCAATTTTTTAATTGTTCACCCCCATTTTACTGCCAAAAGATGTTGGTCACGTGATGGTTTCTATTGAGCAACTAACCAGACCTATTTGTAATTTTCTTCTATTTGTAGTCTTGATTTATTTTTGAAAATTCCCCCTCAAAATAGGTTTTTAGGGGGAGGTCGTTCAATTTGCAATGTAAGTTTATGATAAATTAGTCCCTTAGTTTTTGTCCGGCAGAGTTCACGTTTCTTTTTTGGTAATTAGGACTATTTATTCATTGATCACCCATTTTGCAAATTTTTTAATTGATCACCCCCAACATGGCTGGCTGCCAAAAGACATTGTTCATGTGACGGTTTCTATTGAGTGACTAACCAGACATGTTTTACTTCTCAATGTGTTAGATTAACAACCAACAAATCTTAGGCATTCCCTAGTGACTGTAACCTGAGATTTTCGAGGCTTTGTGAAAACACTAACTTGCTTGAGAGTAAGGGTTGGGTACCTGCTGTGGGGGTGATTCTTATCACATAAGTTTCATAGACCCCGAATGTAGATATTTAACTACCTCCCCAGAGGGCAGAATGCAACATTGGGTTTGTTTTAAAGTGGGGGCCCACACAAATGTGGGTAGCATATGCTTACAATACCTGATATTCCCAAGAAGTCACTCATCTAAGTACCAATCAGGCTAGTAGCTGCTTAACTTCGTGATATTCCTTAATGTAGTGAGTCTGATTCTCACTAAGTTCTCCACTATTGTGGCCCTGTGCCAGACTATATGAAGCTTAGTAAATATTGGGGTAATGTTTGTAAGTTCATCAAGCTGAACATTATTACTGTGTAGAGATTTTGATCTACACTGTGTTCTCCACAATTTGGCCCTATGCCAGACTATATTAAGCTTAGTGAATATCTGCTTTTGTGAATCCTAATCCTGATGTAGTGAAGGTGTTTTTCTTTAGTCTTGCTTGTCTACACCACAGATCAGCTTGTGACTACATCAGGGGTTCTCAAACTTTATTGTATGACGGCACACTAAGAAATATGTGACTCACCACACACCAACTGTGGAAATAAAATGAATTAGACAAAAAGGATTTTAGTAGTTGATGAACAAAGCTTTTATATCAGCATACTGATTCGTTACCCCTTTTTTTCTTTTATCTGTCGCTAAAAAGGTTGAGATTTCACAAAATCTAGTCATAAAATCACTAGATTGGCAACTCTGTGGCGGAAGCGGGACAGACATAATACCCGTACTGGACCCGTTCAAGGCTCGAAATACATGTTTGCAAATTTGGAAAAATTTACATGGCACACTTAGGAGATAGTTGTGGCAAATAGTTTGAGAACCACTGGACTATATGATCTCCCGATTACCCAAAATAGGCTCAGATTGCTAATAATCAAAACACATGTAGCACTGATTGCTAATAATCAAAACACATGTAGCACTGATTGTTAATAATCAAAACACATGTAGCACTGATTGTTAATAATCAAAACACATGTAGCATTGATTGTTAATAATCAAAACACATGTAGCACTGATTGTTAATAATCAAAACACATGTAACACTGATGTGTTTTTTATTTATTTATTTGTTTTCTGTCATGCTAAAGGAAACCAATATATAAAATTAAGTGGAACTGTCACGATTTGAACTCCGAAACAGACCTTGGAGAAATGGGATAATACATCAAAGCAGCTAACGGCCTAGACAGGCAGAATTTAAAAAACACAACACGGAAAAAAAATAAGACTTTTTTTATGAGACTAGTTATTTTATAAGTTTCTTTTCTCTTCCAAAATGCAGGGTCATTTTGGTCAGACCAGTGAAGAGGAACTTTTAATGGCCATCGAGAATTGTAAAGAACTAATCCGACAGTGTGATCCTTCGATCACGACTGGGGCTGAACGTCAACAAAAACTTGTACGAAAACTCATTCAATTGCGAATGTACTATCAAGACTTGAAGGTAAGTGTTGTCTGCTTTATTCATTTCTCGGTTGTTCATTGATTTTTTTTGATTTTGCAGCCTGTTCAATAAGTTTAGTCTGAAGACAGGGTGTCCCAAAACTAACTGTCTATTATTCGTCTAGCATTCCAAGGGAAATTATGAATCACAGCCACCTATATATGCTTCTTTTTAATTTACAAGGTAAAAAGAAGCATATTAGGTGGCAGTGATTCATAATTTCCCTTGGAATGCCAGAAGAATAATAGACGGTTACTTTTGGGCCACCCGTCTTCAATTCATAGTAGAAACTTGAAATTTTGCACACACACTCCACTCAATGAATAGGGAAAATGTTTTGGGGTTTTTTTGAAAAATAGATTTTTAGTTGGGGGTTCAATTTACAATGAAAGTTTATGCCAAATTGTTCCCTTAGTTTGTGTCCAGCAGCATTCTCACTTGTTTTTTTAAAATTTGGACTATTTAGTGATCATTGCCAGGGATCAATTTGGCATAAACTTACATTGTAAATTGAACCCCCTGCTAAAAATCTATTTGGGGCGGGGGTTCAAAAAACAAAGTTTTTACTATGAACGGTTAGGGCTGGTCAAAGTCCGGATACATAGATAGATACATATAAATGTCAGAACACCTGAAATACCTAAACCCAGCAATAAACCAGTGTTGTAGGTAGCAGTGATTAATTTTTAAAAAATAAAGACATGTCATTATAAGTTCACTGCTGGACAAAGGCCTTTTTTCCCCAGCTCCTTCCTTGTAAATCGTGACTGTGCTAACCTCTGCCATGTCTTACCGGCAAACCTCCGCCATGTCTTACCGGCAAACCTCCTATCTCATTTCTCTATATGTATGTATGAAGTATTCATTTTATTAGGAACATATATTTGTGTGGCACCAATTTGACTCTGTTGCAAAACAAGAAGCCTAAATCATGTAAATAAAGGAATGAGTGTTGTGCAAAGATCGAACCCGCGTCCACCTTATACGCAGGCTCTGCTCTTACCACTGAGCTAACGACACCTTCAGTAGTAAGAGCAGAGCCTGCATATAAGACTGCTTCCAAGGTCAATGCAGGTTCGATCCCGCACTATGCTCATTTCTTTATATATTTATTTATTTACATGATTTAGGCCGCTCGTTTCGGTGCCGAGCAAATTTATGTTCCTAATAAAAAAATGTCTTTATAATTAAGGGACCTACAAAAGCTTGTGGGATGTTGACATTCTAGCCATCAGGGTTTTGAAAATGGCCTAAACAGCCGTAACATGTACATCAGAAGGCATCGATCCAATACACAAGGGTCGGGATGGTGAACATGGCCTAAACAGCCGTAACATGTACATCAGAAGGCATTGATCCAATACACAAGGCGGAACTACATTCATAAAGATGATAATTTTAAAATTTTAAGGTTTTTTTTTTGTTTTTTAAAAAAATTTTTAAGTTTTGGAATTTTTATATTTAGCGTCCAGAACACTAAAATTGAAAATATTTTTTATTTTCATAGCTTGCCTTTTATAATTATCTTATGTATATCTACTGAAACAAAATACATGTATTTTTGAATAAATGCATGAAAGAAAAGGGCTTGAGTTTAATTATTAGATTCTACTTGGTGACCCTCAATGTCTCTACAGATCTCAAAGCGATCAACTGTTTTGTGGAACACACTTTCAAGCATTTCATTCGCGAATAGCCTGGTCTCTAAGACCCGTTTTATAAAATTTTCTGTTAAACTTTTGTCTAATTTGATTAGAGATCACGCCTTTTATCTTGCGTGGAACTACGGAAATTCTTTCTTGCCCATTCATCGTCAATGATAGGTCTGAAAAGAAAGATTTAGAAATTTAAAAATCACACAAATGGGCTTGAAGCAATTCAAATGTAAAAAAACAGGTCTGGTTAATCATACACTAGAAACTGTTACATGACAATGTCTTTAGGCAGCACATCGTGTTAGGGGTGATCAAATAAAAAAATTGGAAAAAAAAGGTGATCAGTGAATAAGAGGGACTAATTTAGCATAAACTTACATTGTAAATTGACCCCCCCCCACCAAAAAAAAGAAAGAACTGGAGAGGTTTTTAAAAAGCCCCCCAAAACAAGGATTAATTGTTTCAATTTTCAGCCCTCTAGCTCCATTGGTGCTGCCTGTACATGTGATACATAGATAGATAGCCAGCTAGACAGAACCACTTAAAAACTGAAGAAACCTATGATGACCAATGTATAGTTTTGTTTGACGGTTTCTAACATATGAAATTATGCATACAATAATGCAAATTGTGTGTCCGTAAGTGCTTGTGAGTGTGTCCGTGCACAGGCACATATGGACACATAATAACTTGACCTCATAGACCCACTTCAGCACTCATACTGGACAGAACTTCCAGGAAACATAAATTACACCAACCACCCCCACCCACTTAAGAGCCTACACAAGGAACCGCCTAATCTAAACACCCCGCTCCCTACCCCCACCTACTTTATAGCTCATACACAGACACAGACCCACTTAATCTAAACACCCACACCACACCAGCTCAGGGACACATAAAAACTTTCAACCATTGGGCCAGGTCCCCTAGGCATAGAAAACACACTTCATTTCATTTCTACTATCCAAAATGGATAGTTACGCTTCTCTGCAGTGTTAAAATTTCTTCTGATGAAATGCACAAAGGTTTATCTTCATGATAATAAATATGTTTGAAACATAACACACTTTTCTCAATCTTTCTTTTCCCCATTGTCTAATCACATTTACCATTCTTCGGATTCCCTTACATCCACATAATATATATATGGAAAGACAGCTGATGATCCCCTATATAAAGTGTGATCTATAGCAGTTAATTATATTAAAACATTTACAGAAATAGTATTAAATTCGAAATGAACAAAACAAACAAATTTTAAATATATATGGGAAAACAAAAAAGTTTCTACAGATTATATATATGTATGTATGTGTAACGTTCTTGTGTTTAGTGCCTCTGTTCGCTTTGTTGTTCTTTCTGTTGTAGCTGTGTGAGATTGGAATGTGTTTGATTCGTAACCATGTTTAAGTGTGTTAAGAAAAGAAGATGGAACGAAAGACACGTGTTGATCAGAGCTATTGCCTGTGTAGAACTGCCCCTTCCCCATTCCCACTTCCGGTCCGCGTTTTCTGGGACTGGAAACAGGATAGGGGATGCTGGGAGCTTGCTTCGGCATGTTTATTGATTTAACCTAACATACATATATATAAACATATGTATGTCTGAAAACTATTTCAAATTTTACAACGGAAAAAATGTTTTTCAAATTTCAGTTGATTCATGGTCCGTTCACCCTTCAGGTGCGCGCGTAAATGAAAAATGCTGGCAAAAATGTTCCTTCTTACCCAGGCCAGTTGACGTGTCCCAACTTTTCAACAAAACATTTTTCTAAGAAAGATATTTTTATATAGAGGAACAAATATATTTAAAACACTTTACACAGAGGAAAAAAATCTTTATCACATATTTTTGCAAACTAGGCTAATATATTTTACACTAAAATTTCAAGTGTATTTTTATTTGGTGAATCTTTAGTTGTTTACCATAGTATATGGTTGGGTTTCAGAGATTTCAAAGCAATACTGTTTTCTATCACTATGGCTCTCCAAGCAGTACCGATCAAAAACCCCCACCTCACGAATTATGAAGTTCTTATAAATCGATTATTAGCTTCGGTCAAATTGAAAAGTCTCAATACCTTTAGTATCAGGAAAGCATTCAGATATAAAAGAGAAAACCTCGACTGTACAATATCTAAATACCTAATATATAGTCTGAAAAGTTTTTGAAAATTTACAAACCAAAAAAAATCTACCAGGGATACCCGGTGTTGCCCGATGTGAAAAATAACTGAAAATATAACCAAACAAGAAGAATATGTTCTTTGATATATTTCTTCTTACACAACACAACCAATGAAAAAACAACCAGACAATTATTTACACTATTTATACATGTAAAAGTAGCTGTAACGGAAGAAATATTCTGATGCACAAAAAAGAACAAATGATGTGGTCCCTTAGTTTGACAGGGCATCTGGATACACTATATAAGTGTTTCTCCCAAGAAGAAGGGTACAAGTATGCAAAGGTTGTCCAGGGATCCAACCCTAGAACAACCAATATAAAGTTGTCCATGGGAAAAGCATGGATAAGTCATGTAAAGGCCAGCGATCATGAGAGATTGTCCTTGTCCTTGTTAAAATTTCATAATTTTAGTGTGAAAACGATTCTCAGGGTTGCACAACTTTTTATAAATAAAAAAATCAATTTGTTTAGCTTCTAAAGTTATTTTGTTTTGCTCCCAAAAGCTATTTTAATCCAAAATTAACCCGTGCTCGCCTCAAATGAACTTGGGGGGTCAGCACCACTTATCCTATCAGGTTTTTTCTGCCCAGGTTAACATCACTTACTAAATTACCTCTAAGAATGTAATTGTTTGACTGCAAAATGGCCAGAATTAATCCAAAACTGACCTCTTGGGGCGATTCTGCACAAAAGAATGACCAAAATTTACCACCTACTCAATTGAATTTGACCTTATCAGCTAGATAAAAAGATTGTACTTCATAACAAACTCAATATTATGCTATAAATTGCTTTATTTGGCTGGAAAAACCTCTCATTGCCTATAACTTTCGTTGTGTAAAGATGAACTCCTATGCTAAATTTCTGCATCCTAAGTGCAAAATTGTCGCCAACAACTTAGAAAAATGGTTAGAAATGACCAGAAATGACATATGGTGACCTAATGACCAAATTACATTGCCATATACTGGATGTGAACAAATTAACCACTGTCAAATTTCAGCTAACAACGCAGAAAATTGGCTAGAAATGTCTACAAATGACCAGGTGACCTTGAATGACTACTGAGGTCAAATTCACATTGCCCATGACCTTTGCCATGAAAAGACTTATCCCTATGCCAAATTTCAGTTTCAGCCTAAAAACCGGGAAAATTGAGTAGAAATCACCTATAGTGATCTTGAATGACCTCCAAGGTCAACCTTGCCTAGCCTGTTACCTGAGGTCAAAATCACAGTGAATATGAGCTTCGCCATGGAAAGATTTACCCCTACGTCTAATTTCAGTTTCATAGGTCCAAAGATATGGCCACAAAATTTGAAAATTGTTTTAAAATGACCAGGAACGACCTCTGGTGACCTTGAATGACCTCAGAAGGTCATTCTCGCCATTAGAAGATGTACCCTTGTATGGTAAATTTCAAAATGTTGGTCCACAACTCTGAAAATTGGCTAGAAAGGACCTCTAGTGACCTTGAATGGCCTCTAAGGTCAACCTCACATAGCCTATGTTGAAAGCTGACCTCTTCTCAGTCTACATGCAGAATATTAGGTCAATAGAGCTTGTAGTTTTTGCGGAGAAGAGGCACGTACAAACAGAGTGCTCAAATATTAGTATAGAAGATATATGTGGAGTGAGTAAGATAAACACAGTTGTCTATTGGTTGTCATTGATTTCTTTTTTCACTGCATCCTGTTCAACAAGTTTACCTGGGACAGACCTTTACGTCATACTTGACTAAATATAACTTTCTTACATAATCAGTCAGGCTGTTCGTATCATGCTTTACTGCTTCATAAACAATACATTGTGGAAGTTACACCATATCTATTTTTAAATATGCTTTATCTTTAAGGTAAGGGGAGTTAACTCTGCATACTTATTAGGTTTTTTTTTTGTTGTCGATATAAAATAATCGCTTCATCAAAAAATCAAGAATTCAATGAAAGAAATGAAAGGCATGAATATGGTAATGTTTGAGTTTTTATATTAGAAATTTGTGGAAAAAATCCACATCTTAATTTTGTTTTGTGTGTATCTGTTGCTTTAAGAAATTTTCAGGTTTTCTATAGTCTATAGTCATCTTCAGATCTCCACCCCCTTCCCAGTTTTAGAGTAAAAAAATAAGTGTTGTGATAAAAAGTAATATAGATTAAAACTTATAATCAAAACATATAATAACTAGTATTCCAAGAGAAATTATGAATCACAGCGACCTATATATGCTGTGTTGGGGGTGATCAATTAAAAAGTTGGAAAAGGCGGTGATCAATGAATAAGTTACTTCTCTCGACTTTTGTTGGGTTGCGATCACTAAAAAAGGTCTGAATTTTTTAAAAACTGATCACTAAAAAAGGTCTGAATTTTTTAAAAAACTGATCATTAAAAAAAGGTCTGAATTTTCAAAAAGCTGATCACTAAAATAGGTCTGAATTTTTTAAAAAACTGATCATTAAAAAAAGGTCTGAATTTTTAAAAAAACTGATCACTAAAAAAGGTCTGAATTTTCAAAAAGCTGATCACTAAAAAAGGTCTGAATTTTCAAAAAACTGATCACTAAAAAAGGTCTGAATTTAAAAAAAAAAAAACTAAACTAGCATTCCAAGGGAAATTATGAATCA
>VCCN01005704.1:7874577-7885171 GCA_006491835.1 Architeuthis dux
CCTTTGGTAGCAGTGATTAATTATTAATCTTAATACATCTGCCAACAAAGTTGGAGAGGTATGTGTATTCGGTCCTCTCTGTCTGTCAATACAATATCTTCAAAAGTTCTCAATGAATTTCGATGAATATGGACTGTGGCTATGGAAGAAGTGATTAAATTTTGGGGCAGTTCCAAGCACAATTACCACCCTTACGTCATAGTTATATGTTCACACAACATAAAATCGTCAAAATTCGATGTCAGTCTACACAATATCTCCAAAATGAATTTCAATGGAAGGACGGGCTATGGAAGAAATCATCAAATTTTTGGGCAGATCCATGAAAAATTACCCCCCCTGACAATAGCGTTGGCAGAGGTATGCTTTCTAGCTATATAAAAGCTGTTGTGATGGATTCCAGGAGCGGACTGACAGTGATCTGGGCCCCCTGGGCAAAAAGGCTTATTGGCCCCTTAACCCATCCCACCCTACCATCCATTCCATACAATTTGGGTCTCTTGATGCTGTGTGCCCTCAGGCACTGTCTGATTGCCTGACCGATGGTTCTATATAAAAACTTCCAGATGTTAGTTAAAATACTTCTCTTCTTCGAGATGTTAGCATAGCAGTTTTGAAAATTAAATGGTATCTTGAGTTTTCAATACAATTGTCTAATAAGAAGAGTTGAAGATGGGCAAATATTGCTCACTGGACCACAGGTACGAGTTTATACCGGTTTTGGTCGAAATGTCTGGCTTGATTGGCCCCAAAGCATTGAAGCTCATCCGCCAAATAGGTTCTAAGGCTGCTCAACACCATGACGAACCATACAAGATCACCTGGCTCTTCCAGCGTGTGTCAATGGCAGTCGTCCATGGCAACAGGTTCTCTATAGTGGGAACAGACAGAATTGTCCTGTTTAAAAAAAGAAAAAAAAAGTCTAACCTTAGATTCTGATGGATTCCAGGACAGTGATCTGGCCCCCTGTGCAAAAAGGGTTATTGGCCCCTTAACCAATCCCACCCTACCATCCGTACAACTTTGGGCCTCTTGGTGCTGTAGGCCCTCAGGCACTGCCTGATTGGTCAGTCCGCCCTTGATGGATTCTATATAAAGACTTCCAGATGTTAGTTAAAATACTTCTCTTTCTACTTCTCCTTCTCTGAATGTGATTCCCCCAGAATGAACTGTTCCCTTGTTTCTTGTCAGGTTCAGAGGAAACTAGCAGAATTAAAACTAGCTCCAGGACTAAGTGAACTCTTTGATCAGTTTATTTGGAAATGCCAAGCGTAAGTCCATTTCTTTATTTCCTTATTTGTTATCTTGTTATCTATTTGTTATCTTGTTATCTATTTGTTCTCTTGTTATCTATTTGTTATCTTGTTATCTATTTATCTTGTTATCAATTCTCTCTTAAGGCAAATTGAACATTAATCCTCTTTGTATTGTGTATTTTACCCAGTCATCTAAAACTTGACATATTTAATACCATATTGTCAAGTTGTGTCCTTGTCTCTGGTCTTACAAAGTAATGAAATAACTTCTGGTTATTTGTACTGTAGCTCAGTTCACTACCTTTCGCTCAATGGACGACTTGCATCTTTCACTCCAGTTTACAATATGGCTCTTGTTTGAAGAATGAGGCTCTTACAATGCGCCTCTTACAAACCCTCAAATCGAGACTTGGTCCAATACCAAATAAGAACTAATATGAGGTGACATCAAAGTAATAAGTACCCAAAATAGTATATCCTAACAGACCTTGAAGGCTAATAAAAAAAAAAAATACATTTAAAAAAAGCTTTTATTGGTAGACAGTTGAAATTTGTATCGATAGTTTAACTATTATTTAGGCAATTTGAGTAGGATTTGTCTACTGAACATTGAAAATGGCCTGACAAGCTGAAATATATCTGTTCAATAAATATACTAAGGAGAAAAGTTGAATGTTACAAACTTAGTTTTTATTTTAGTTCCATCCTCTTAGTATTGTGTATTTTATCCAATCATCTAAAATTTGACATATTAAGATATCATTATGAATAAATTCATACAAAAACAGCAACTGCACCACCAACAAAGCCTTCATCTGATGATGACTCTGGGGTCAGGCAGGATTTCAGGGCCAAAGCATAATTACCACTAACCCAGGACACCCTAGCAGTACCTCGCAAAACTTTGTTGGTTTTTTGTCACAATGTGGGAGTGTTTGATCCAATGCAGCTTCTGCCTGATCTTGAAGCCTTTTGATATATTTCCTAATTTCTGATGATGCCAATCTGAGTTTTGTCAGGTATTCCGAGGTGGAGTTTGTATTAAATAGGAAATATATTGGTCGTCTAGCCATATCTTATGCATTGATCGCACAGATCTTCGTACTTTTCCAGCTTTGTTGATGTGCCCAGTCGTTATTTTTTCCTCATGAGGAACGTTTAATTCAATGATGTAAACCTTTTCTGAATTAACTGACCAGATCACAAGATCAGGACACTTTGGGTGGTTAACATGATCTCAGTTAGAAAACCAAGACAATATTCCAAATCTACTTCAGTGCTGCAGTCTGTGCCATTATTATATAGATTATGAGGTTTCCAAAATCGGCACAAAATCTGTTTTTAATCAGACAGAAGTGGCATCACAAGGATGACTGGCACCTAAAGAAGGCCAGGCGGTACAACAGCCGAAACGTAAATATAAGAACTAAGATGAGGACAGCAGTCCAAATAAATCCATGTCGAAAGATGTATTTTAGTTCCAAATTTTTGCTTATGCTGATGTTTTTGGTTTTTTTTTTAAAATACTCGTTGGTTACATGTTGTATTTATTGTGAATTACATAAACATTTGATGATATAATAATAATAATTTATTTTTATTTTTAAGGACTAGGCATGGAGTCCGTCACAGATTGATAGGTCATAATTCAAGTTGTGAATGTAGTCCTGTAAGTATGATACCATTTTTTATTTTATTTTTATTAAATTTTTTTTTTTTTTTTTTTTTTTTTAAATACAAGTAATTCTTTAGAAAATAATTTGAGAAAATTTTGTAAAGAAAATCATAAAATATGATGCACTAATGCTATAATCATTACTGGGTACACATACAATAGTGGGGTCCAAAGATTTAAGACACTGGAAATTTATTTGTGATGAGCTATATGAATTTTTTATTTTTAAATAAGGGACTATTTTCCTCTGTCTGTGTATTCAAGGGAAATAACTTTTTTGTCTTAAATGTATGTGTACCTATTACTGCAACAGAAATTAAGTGACTTTCTGTAAAAAAATTATTAAGCCAAAAGTTGAATTTAGGCTGAGTACTTTAACCTTTAGCACTCTGTAGGCGATTTCATTCGCTGAGCAAAAAGTTTGTCTTGCCAATGCAGGCAACTCCGATCAATAGTGTTTGAATTTCAAGATTGTGTTGTCATGCCAATTTCAATTATACATGAACAGACCAGTGTTGCGGATTTAGTGCGTTCAGCGCATTTCTTGTTTTGGCAATGCAAAAAAGCGCTAAATTAAGGCGTTTGCACTTAAATATTTTTGCCATATTCTGGCTATTTTTGACCACTTTTAGTATCTTATGGGTGGTTTTTGGCCATTTTTGGATATTTAAAAAATATTTAGAGCTTTTTGGCAGTCAAACTAGTGCAAAAATATTTTTTAAGTTGGCAACACTGTAACAAAAGCATAAGTTACAGGCTTTAAAGTTACAGGCTTTAAAGTTACAGGCTTTAAAGTTACAGGCTTTAAAGTTACAGGCTTTAAAGTTACTAACTGCACAGTCTTGGCACCCTTGAAAAAGAATGTAGAGTGCTGAGGGTTAAAAGGAAGCTACTAAAATAACACTCTAAGTGCATTCAATACATTTATCACTTGTTGTTCAAAATGATGAAAAAAATCTTTGTTTTTCATAGGAGGTAGCTTTGAAGATCCAGTTTCTTCGGCTCGTTCATAGCTTTTGTGATCATTCGGAGTGAGTAACTAAAACCTTTTATTTTCAAGTTTCTCCCTCTCTCTCCCTCTCTCTCTCTCTCTCTCTCTCTCTGCAGTACATTAACCTTGTTTTTCTTTTAGAAATATATGTAACTAGCATTCCAATCAAATTATGAATCACTGCCATCTATATATGCTTCTTTTTATCTTGAAATTTAAACAGTGGTGGTGGGCAGTGATCACTAAAAGGTCCAAATTTTCAGCAAACAAGTGAAAATACAGCTGGATACAAACTAAGGGATCAATTTGGCATAAACTTATATTGTAAATTGAAACCCCCATTAAAACCCTATTTTGGGAGGGAATTTACAAAAAACAAAATCATTTTCCTTACTCATTGATTTCAAGTTTCTACTATGAACAGTTAGGGCTGTGCGAAGTCCAGATACATATAAATGTCAGAACACCTGAATAACCTAAACCCAGCAACAATATTTAAACCGGTCTGTTGTGGGTAGTGGTGATTAACAATAACTTAAAGGTTAAATATTTAAAATGAATATAAAAGATTCCGTCTTGGAAACTATCATATTTTCATTGCTGTTTTGATAATGAACAGGTATCCCCTGCTTTTTAAGTTTGATTTGCAGCAAGCCATTACATCCCAGTCTCCTGTACCTCCCACACCTCAATTTCCAAAACCCGGTCTAACATACCATCATCACCATTATTTTGATCTGGGAACGCTCAAAAACTTTTTTCCTATAAGTTAATGGTAATTGCTTCTTTGCTTTACAACATTTTGGCTTACAAAATGTTTTTATTGGAACACTATACAACCGTACTGACATAAGGATCTGTGCTTAAAGTTGCAGACAGCCGTACTGTCCTGATTCTCCTTCAAAGGGTCGGTAGAACTCTATAGCCAGCACCGGTATCTACAAACTTTGGAATGTTCACGTCCTGTGGTTTAACAGCAGGTCAACTTTACTGTCGGAACATTCTCGCAAAGGGGTGACAGACACACCCCACACCCCCCCAGCTAGCTGAGGCATCTGTCAGGAGAAGGACACTCCTGTCAAACCTATGGACTCTGCTACTATTCGCACCACTCTGGTGGTCTGTAGGATGTAAACCCTGGGTTTAAAGAGTGTGGTCGGCCCTGGGCCAGTCGCACTTCACCTTAAAACTTCACTGCTCAGGGTGGAGGGTTACTCTGCACACAGGCCCCGCCATCCATGCTCCTACTGCTGTGGTATACCCTTCACAAAAATCTTTTTTTGCAAAGCCAAGCCATTCATTCATATTTTAGGATAGCAGGGGGAAACCTGTATTGTCAATGTGAGACAGATGAAGATTGATTTCTTTTTTACACTATGATTTTTATATAATAGAAAATCCCCATTGCTTTGTTCAGTATGCTCTCTGGAATCTGATTGGACAATCCTGCAGACTTTTGTGAGCATTCTTAACACTTCCCTACTTTTTTTCATTTAATTTAATATTCATAATCCCCAACAATTCATTCTTTTCAGTTACAAGCACCTTTTATTGTCCAGAAATGAACTCAATGAAATCAAGAAAATAAATGGTGAGTGAATTTTTGTGATTTTAAATAGATTCACATCCAACATTTACTTCAATTATGAATGTTTTACCACAGAATTTTCAAAATTATAAATTACATTTTTCTATAGTTTTGAGAAGGGTCATTAATATTGAAATGGATGGCTACAACATCAGTCATTTTCAAACGTACACACACACACACCGAGGTCTGCTAAGTAAGGTTGGCCTTCTCGTGACTCCAAACTGGTGAACAACTGTGTTTACATCATCCCCTGTAAATGTGGTATTATCTATACCAGAGAAGGTCAGACTTGATGAACACAAGAAAGCCATAATCAAGGGCGAGATAGATAAATTGGCTATGGCCGACCACATCTGGAGAGAGAATGGCGACCATCTTCCTCTCTGGGAGGTAGTTCAGATTATTGACACAGAACGATGTTGGAAGCAGAGAAAAATCAAAGAGCCAGCTCATATCAACATGTCGACTAAATGCATTAGTCTGACAAGTGCAGAGTTCAATCTGATGTGGCTTCCGCTGCTCAACAGGCCTAAACCCGACAAGACAAGGATAAGGAAACACCCAAATCCTACTTTATAAGGGTTACCTCCTTTGAAATTAAAAACTTCTGTCTACACCCATCACATTTGGATATTACGCCTGAAGAAGGCCGAAGAATGGATCGGCCGCACCGTTGTTAACAACATAAACAACAAGGTGTTCAATCGTCTGAAAACTCTTTGAATATTAATGACCCTTCTCAAAACTATAGAAAATACTGAAATATCGTTCTAAATACTCACAGGTACACTCAATTCATTTTTTAGTGAGTCATCTCAAGTTTGTGACTGTTCTATGAATAGATAATCAGCACATATAGGATCGGATGTTGAAAATGGCCTAAACAGCCATAAC
Organism: Architeuthis dux; assembly: GCA_006491835.1. Taxonomy (NCBI): domain Eukaryota; kingdom Metazoa; phylum Mollusca; class Cephalopoda; order Oegopsida; family Architeuthidae; genus Architeuthis; species Architeuthis dux. Next base: position 7,880,985 of record VCCN01005704.1, read on the forward strand.
ATGTACATCCATCAGAAGGCATACATCAATCCATTATACAATGCTGAACTTATGAATTTTAAGGTTTTTAAAATGTATTAGTCAGACAAGTGCAGAGTTCAATCCGAGGTGTCTTCCGCTTCCTAAACCCGACACAACAAAGACACAGAAACATCCGGGTCCTGCGTTATAAGAGTTGCCTCCTTTGAAACTAAACTTCTGTTTACCCCATCACATTCGGATATTACACATGAAGAAGGCAAAAAAATGGATCGGGCCAAAACGAGTTTACAATACAAATAACAAGGAGTTCAATCGTCCGAAGAAACATATGAATATAAATTACATGTATGTAAATCAGATTATTATAATGGTTAGCTGTCTGCCAAATTAAACAATTTCTTTATCTGCGTGACTATTTAGTGGACAGATGGGCAAACCTGCTGAATAAACAATATTTCAAATAGTTCTTTGAATATGGTTTACAATGATTCATCTAATGAAAAATAAATTGAAAAGTTGATTTTCATGATTGTATTCTTCTTTTTACCCCATCACATTCGGATATTACACTTGAAGAAGGCCGAAGAATAGATTGGCCGAAACATGTTTACAACACCAACAACAAGGAGTTCAATCGTCTGAAGAAAAATTTGAATATACATTATAGATTATTATAATGGTTAGCTGTCTGCTAAATTAAACAATTTCTTTATTTGCATGATTAATTAGTGCTGAAACAATATTTCAAATAGTTCTTTGAATATGGTAATATGGTTTACAATAATTCATCTAATGAAAAATAAATTGAAAAGTTGATTTTGATAAATGTTTTCTTCTTTTTCAGCTCACGCTGGGCCCCTTGCATTACAGAATCTCGATTATTTGAATAAGTAAGTCACATTTTAAATCCTTTTATTTCTGCTCTTTAATAATGCGATTATTTTGCCTCGGTTCTTTTTGTTTTGTGGCTGCATTTTAACAATTTTCTTTCTGCGTCTCCTTCTTCTTCAGACAATTAATGTGCCGAGGTAGCAAAGGTTTGCTTACAAAAATAGTTGAAGTTATGAAAAAGGAACCAACTACGTCAACTTTTCGGTAAGTATAAATTCTAATTAGTAAATAATACTATCTAGTTTAGTTTCTTTTTTTTTTTTTCTTTTTTTTTTTTTTTGTTACATTCACTTGAGAAATTTAATCAATTATTCCCTCTGACCAAAGGCTGATTTCTTAATGGAATAAAAGAAAAAAATTCTAGATTAATGACTGCATTTATATTTTGTCAAACTCCAGTCTAAGTCTGGAGTTGACTTTATTTTTTTACCGAAACAAAAAGAACAATCCTCACCAAATTTTAAGGAATAAACTCTTCACTGTTTGTCTGTCCTATCACATTAAACCAAACCGATATATAAAATTAACATTTTCATACTGTGATCAGCAGGCAACTCTCTTATTGACTGAGCCTACCTATTCTTCACGTCTCTTGCAGGGTTTTCTTTGCATAACTTTGCACTACCCAGATCTGTCGGCGCTGCTTGGCACCTGGCACTTCACTGAAATAAGAAATGCTAGGAGGTGACACGCAGTAGTAGTGAGAGAACCCAACACAAACATTACTAGTTTGTTAGAGAAACTAAAACTCTTCTTCTTTTTCCCCTCTCCTCTAGATTCTGGCTAGCTCGAGCAGTTGAAAGCTACCTAAGAGGGAACACTTCTTACTGTGATCAAATTTTTCTTATGCGAAGAGATTTACTCCAGGTAAGTAAGAGTTTCTGTATAAGTTGTCCTGAGAATGATGTTTATAGTTTATATTAAAACTATACATTATGGCAAAGTCATTATTTCTACATTCTTTTTTTTTTCTTTCTTTTCTAGCACGTTGCAGGTAACATTGTCAAACATGATATTGCAAACAAAGAGATACTCCAAAGCAGTTTCGATCTCCTGGGTGAACTTATCAAATTCAATATTGAGGCCTTCAAATCTTTTGACCTCATTCTTAACACAGAGTGTAAGGTAAATAAAGACACCTCCCTATTTTTATAAAGATTTTTTTTTTTTTTTTATATCAAATTTCTAATTTATTTTCAGTCGTAATGAAATAAAGTGAAATGGAAAACTTCACATTTGGTTAGGTTGAATCCTAAAACATTTACCGTATTTCCCTGGTGTCAAAGACACTATTTTTTTTTTTTTGTTTTTTTTCCTCCGAAATAAATCTAAAAGATTTACCCTGTGTCTTACAGGCAGAAGGTTACTTTTTTTAATAGGCTTACCCTAAACCCAGAGGGAGGTAATCTATGCTATACAGTAATCTGAACTCCTGTATATGACCTGAATGAAGCGTATAAATTATACTTAGTATAAAATAGTAAATAAACAAAAGTACTATTAATCTATCAGTAATTCAAAAAATGTGAAAAATTTTTAATTATTTATTTATTTATTTTTTTCTTTGTTTAAATTTTGCAATCAAAATTGGGGTGAGTCCTTGAGGCTTAAGTGTCCTCAGCGCTGGGAGATACAGTACTTTTTAATGACTTATATAATTTTATATGGTTTATTTGAGATATTTCAACTATTTGTTTGATTTTGTCTTTGTATGCTCCTAACTGATAAAATAAGTAATTAAGTAACTTAAAAGAAACGAGTTGTGTTCTCTTTTCCCCCAGCTTGATGATGTCAACACAGTCAATCAATTCTCCAACCCTCGTCAGGTGCATAATGCAAAAAAAGATCAAACCTTATTTTTTTTTTCTTTTCTGGGGGGGGAAAAGGGGGCAAAGTAGGACGACGTAACCATCAAAAATGATTATAAACAAAGTTTCCTCTTCCAATCAATAAATGAAAACTCCCTCTTATTCTAATAAAGAGTAAAGAGTTTATATAAAGAGGATTCCTTTTTCCTGATTAGAGTTAAATAAATGGTGGCAAAGTTGGATGCCGTAAACATCAAAAATGGATTGCATCATAAGGACTGATTTGACTGATCACTGCTAAAGATGCTAACATTTTTTTTACTTTTGTACTAAGCTGGCACGGCAATGACTGTTTGAGTTTTAGTAAAAAAACAATTTTTAAAAAGAATTTTTTATTAAATCAAGTATTATAAACCATTTTTTAAAATTAATTTTCGACTGCTATTTACCCTTATCTTATTCATCCTAATTTTAATTTGTTTAATCACAATTTCAGTAAGACTGGAACGGCAGTGTTATTATTTTGGTTATAGTAAAAAAAAGAGAACAATTATTTAATTTTTATTTCGACAAAGTATTGTAAACCATTTTTATTAATTTTTAGCTACTATTTACCTTCATCTTATCTTTTAGTTGTTCTTTTAATTACAATTCAACTTGATTTAATAAAAAATATAATATAATCGTTTTTTACAAAAACTCAAACAGTCATTGCCATGCCAGCTTAGTTTGAAAGTTAAAAAAAATGTTAGCTTTAGTGTTGATCAGTCAAATCAGTCCTTATGATGCAATACATTTTTGATGGTTAACTCGTCCTACTTTGCCAAAAAGATTTTGCCTCTTTTCTTGAATTATACACCTGATGAGGGCTGAAGAATGGATCGGCTGCAAGCTTGTGCTGACAACATTATGGATGGGAAGAAGAGATTCGATTGTCCAAACAAGAGTTGGAATAACGATTTGATTAGTACAGCATTTTTCAAGACTCAACTGAATAAAAATCAAAAGTTCACTGTAAACTATAAAAATGAAAAATATTGAAAATTATTTTCAATTTCAGTGTTCTAGACATTATAAATATTAAAATTCTAAAACTTCAAAATTTTAAAATTAACGTTTTTATGAACATAGTTCCATCTTGTGTATTACAGTTGACTGTAATTTTAAAATGGAAGAAACCATATTTAAGATTTTCACCTTGAGAAATAATAGCATCAGTTAATAGAACCCCCAATAGATACTCAAGTCATTATTTTACCATAAATAGGGAAAATAGATTAGGTTGCATTAATTTAATAAATCAATTTTTAAATTCTTAAAAATTTTTCTTCATTTAAATTGCATTAAAATAAAGTTTTTAAATGTCTTTTTCTTTCCAGTTTGATAAATTCATCTTAACTGTGAACCGAAATTTAGTGGATTCCAATATGTTCATTCGGAGCCTCATTCTCTCACTTGAACATTTCTCAGAAGATGAACAATATGATGGTGAGTAGCACATCTTTT
>VCCN01005704.1:7899701-7918910 GCA_006491835.1 Architeuthis dux
AAACAAACAAATCAATCTGATGCTTTTTTCTACCTTTCTAGCTATAAAAAGTTATTTCTCTTGAATACGTGGACATAGGCGAAAATAATCCCCTACTTAAAAATTGTTTTCGATTGCGCAAGACAAGGTTAGAAAATAAGAGAACAATGACAGTGCGTATGTTAATGTCTCTTCTCGAAAATTATAGAGAATACATTAAGACATTACTCTGGAAATGGTTTTAGATGTGTCCAATCATCTCTATAAGACACTTTTTGGTCAGTCGGTCCCTAAATATGTTAAACATCAATTTTCCTAGCTGTATCATGTTGGATTGATATGAAACTTGGTCCAGACCTTCGGATAAACCATCTTCCTCTTCCTACTACTACCACAACTAGTAATGCTAAATATCAATTTTCTCTGCTGTATCATGTTGGATTGATATGAAACTTGGACCAGACCTTTGGGTGAATAATTCTCAACTTCCTCCTCCCAGCTACTACTACCACAGATGGTAGATGCACCATTGAACTTATGGTTCTTGTTAAAAAAAAAAAATGAAGGTTTCTATTGTAATGTTATCGTGGCACCAAATGACGTTACGTTATCAACTTTTTGGATGTTGGTGACGAACGTTCAATGACCGTTGGTTGGTTTCGTCACTCCTTGCTGTGGACGGTTTTAAGGCGCACGATATGTCCAGACTTCGGGAAGACAGTGGTTGGTTTCTGGAAAGAATTAGTCTGGAACATAACAAAAGATCGAGACAGAGATGATTTCTCTGGTTAAAGAATATACTGTTTATTCCTAATTCTACAGAGGTTCTTGTCACACACAGACATTCCATAAAACAGAGAGAGTGAGTGAGAGTGGGTCGAGGTGCATCGGAGATGACTCTCAGTCTGTATCTGGGGGACACTCTGTCTTGTCTTCACTCTGTCACTCTGATTTATACTCTGGTTGTTTATAGTTTCTAAGGGTTAAATTCTTCACCTTGTTTATTCTGTATATTTTTAACTTTGGCTATTTTGAATTAACCCTTACCTCGTTTATTAAACAGATTTCTATTTTTAGATATTTTCCGTCAATGTTTTGACTAATACCTCCTGAGTCACCCTTAGATGTTATCCAAAGCACCACTCTTATTTATCAAACGTGTCCAGTCAATTGTTGTAGTTAGTTTCAATCTGTATATTTTGAACTTTGGCTATTTTGAATTCACCTGTGGTCGTTTATTAAACAGATTTCTGTTTTTAGATATTTTCCGTCGATGTTTTGACTCGTACTTCCCTTCCTCCTGAGTCACCCTTTGATGTTAACCAAAACACCACTCTTGTTTATCAAAAGTGTCCCGTTGATTGTTTTAGTTAGTGTCAATCTGTATATTTTGAACTTCCGATTTTTTCTTTTCGTCTATCTATCTATCTTCATTTATGCACCTCTTCGCTATTGTTTCAGTACCTCGGTTGTATTAGTTCTACAATACTGCTTATTTACCTCCTGTCAACGAAGTTATAAAGAGGTATGTGTTTTTGATTGAGTCTGTTGATTATCATCTTTCCCTGTTTGCCACATATCTCCAAAAGTTCTAAATGATTTTCATTCAGTTTTCTGGAAGGGTGGACAATAGACAAAGGAAGAAGTGATTAAATTTTGGAGTGTATCCATGTACAATTACCTCCCATACATCGTAGTTATGTCATAAACACATAACGCATTTCCCCGCTGTCTGCAAGATATCCAAAAGTTCTAAATGAATTTCAATGAAATTTTGTGGACTGTGGCTATGGAAGAACAGATCCATGCACAATTACCTCCCATACATCATAGTTATGTCAAAAACATATAACGCAATTCCCCCCCCCCTCTTCTTCCCTGTCCGCAACATCTCAAAGTTCTAAATGAATTTCATTCAGATTTTCTGGAAGGGTGGGCTATAGGCAAAAGAAGAATAACACAATCTGGGGCTATTGACCCTTTTCGGTGTAAGCTGTATTGGATTGCCCACACAGGTCGACACCAACTTGTTTGCAGTGATTTTTCAAAATGTTATGGTCATATCGTATGAATTTGTAAAAGGATGTTATTATTGATGTGATTAAGACTAATATTAAATCTGACTCCATATGATAGTGGATAAGATATCATTGTTATTGTTTTTACTGTTAAGAGCATAGCGTAGTAATCTCTAACGGTAAAATAATAGTAGCAGCAGTAATAGTACTGAGTGCCTATAGTGATAATAGCCTTTTAAGGGGTCTGACTGCCGATAGCAAGCTAGGGTGCTGATGAGTCTAGAGCAAGAAAGGGTAATAGTTAGCGGTATGCATAAGAAAGATCTTTCTTTCTGTCGATTCCTGCAGTAGTAAAAGTGGCTGAAATACATGTATGTTGCAAGTTTGCACATGGCAAATAATGCAATAAGTATAAAGAATACAAATACTCTGCAATGATAAGAAGTATATTTATTACAGAAGATATAACAAAAAAAGTTGTTCTCAGCTGATGAGAAGAAGAAAGAATGCATTTAAAGAGTTTGTATTCTACTTAGTAAAGTGTTAAAGAGTTCTTAGTTGGTTGATGATGTTATGGAAGAGTGTGTGTATGTATGAATGTGTAAATACATAATCAAAGTTGAGATGCGCGTCCCTGTGGAACCGTCAATGATTTCAAAGGCGACAAAATTGACTGAACAAAGATGAAGAATAGATCAGTCTTTTTATAGTAAGTGGTGGATGTGTGGCTGGTCGAAAATGTGGTGTGTTGAACTGGGTATCATGTAAGGTGACAATATACATGTTTTTGCCAGACTTGTTGTGTGCACAGCGTATCATGTCGCGAGCCAAGTACAATATTTTCATGTCCTGAAAATTGGTTATCTAAAAGACAAGAAAACCCAGATTTTTACTACAAGAAATAAAGTTTTCTTAGGAAAATTATGTGTCAAGTGATTTTACTTGTTGACCGGAGTGTGTAAGTGCAAAAATATGTATGTGTCCGTTACAAATTCCCCCTTCGTTACTAACAAAAACAAAATAAATGTACCATTTGGTAATATTTTTTCAGATCACTTTATTAGAGAGCAATTACTTTGTGATAAGGAGAGTGTGGCTGTGTGTGTCCCAGAAAATTGGGGATGCACAGACTGGCCTCATTAAAAACGTTTGCTATAGACCAATGCTTCCCAACATTTTCGAGCCATTCCTCATTTTTGTCAATAAAATTACTAGTACCCCCCCCTCCCTTCCATTTATTAAGTTGCAACAAAGAATAATTTCAAATAACTTTATTTTACATTTAATTAGACAGCTTTATACTAAGAATTAGTTTAATTTTATAATTGTACAGCTGCTGCTGTGTATTTGTTACTCAAAGAAAGCAAGCGAAAATAATTAGAACAAATCATTTGAAATTCTAATTTATTACAAAAAAAAATAACAATTCTACTATCATAACTGATATACACATCAATGTGATCTCTGTTCTTTTTTTTTTTTTTTTTTTTTTTTTTTTTTTTTGCTACTAGTTCTTCGATTTGTGGGTCTATTAGTGAGAGAGCAGATCTTAAATCATTCTCAACTTGGAGCTTATTTCAACCCTTCGACTTGATAGATAGAAGATTCCATGGAAGACCTTTGGCTTTAATAAGAGACCAAAACCGTTTTCTTTTTTTTTTTTTCCAATACCTCTAGCTACAATGCACATTTTGGCTACTCAGGTCACATACATACTTTTAAACTTTTAGAATTTTATAAATAGATGGACAGATTCATGGACCTCAGATCATTATTATCATAGAGCGTGAGAGCATTATTTAAAAAAACATTTTTAAAGACTAATGCACAAAAAACATGTTTCAGGTTCCTAAGTGTAACCACAAACATTTGGTGGCCATAGCTCTAGCCGTCCTTGAGTTAACAGACACATTTGTTGAATTAAAGTAATAGTAAATTGTTTAGGTGACTGTAAACATTGCTGAACACAAAATAACGGACGAATTTACCAGAATACTTACATTGTAAATCGACCCCCTCCCAAACACCTAAAACTTGAAAAGTGTTGGAATCTTCAAAAATGAACATGGTAAATTATAGTAAGAAGATAGGGATTCAATTTACAATTTATTTTGGTGGTGCTAGAAACCTGCTCCAGGATCCCATTATTAACCACAGAAAATTTGGTGGCTATAGCTCTGGCCATTCTTGAGTTTTGCTAACACTGATGGAACATACATTTGATGGATTATATTAAGATAGTCAATTTTTAGGTAAGCGTCAACTGCTGGACAAAAACTAAGGAACCAATTAATTTAGCATACATTTACATTGTAAATTGAACCCCCCCCCCCACTGGGGTCGGGGTTCAAAACTAATATGCTAAAAGCCTGCCCCCATTAGTAACCCCAGAAAATATTCACCTTTTTTCGCCCATATATATAAAAGGTGGATATTTGATTTATACAAGTCATATTTTAAAGTAAAGATTTGTTTTTCTTATATGATGGTTGCCTATCAATCTGGTATCCGGCATTTTCATAGTGGGTAAGTTAATTGCCGGTATTTTCATAGCAGAAATGGATATTTCCTAGCCACTTATTATAGCTGAGATGATAAAGTCAGCTTATATTAGCGACATCAGGTGAAAATAATTTCATTGACAAACAACGTCTGAACTTTGATATTTCAATGCCAACAGATTAAGCTGACTTTATCGTTTCATTTCGTTTTGGCTACAAAAAGTGGCTAGGAAATAGCCATTTCTGCTATGAAAATACCCGCGATGAAAGGGCCGTAACCCATCAATCTAACTATAATCACTGTACTTGGGCCGTGCCCATTCCAAAGGTTCATATTTCGAAGGTTCTGCAGGGTTCACACTGTTTTCTAGAGATCATTTTCCATATGATAGACAGGGATCATACCATACAGTGGTTACCCAACCAGGGGTGGGGGGCAGTTCAAGAGTGAGGGTAAGACTATTAGGTAAAAACAAAAGTCCAGTCCAGAGATAAGGTTTTCTTAACAAGTCGAAGGCTCAAAATAAGCTCCGAGTTGAGAATGATTTAAGATCTGCTCTCTCACTAATAGACCCACAAATCGAAGAACTAGTAGCAAAAAACAAGATCAGAGATCACATTGATGTGTATATCAGTTACGATAGCAAAATTCTCATTCTTTTAATAAATTGGAATTTCAAATGTTGTGTTCTAATTATTTTCTCTTGCTTTTTTTGAGTAACAAATACACAGCAGCAGCAGCTGTACAGTTATAAAATTAAACTAATTCTTAGTATGAAGCTGTCTAATTATACGTAAAATAAAGTTATTAATTGAAATTATTCTTTGTTGCAACTTAATAAATGGAAGGGGGGGATACTAGTAATCTTATTGAAAAAAAGTAGGGAATGACTCGAAAATGTTAGGAAACACTGCACTAATATGTTCTTCTCTGTGGAGGTCTAATTTAAAAGACATGCAGTCTATGAAATCATCACTTACATGCTTGGAATTTATGACAAATGGATTGTAATGCAAAAACCTACAGATGTACAGTACTTCACTAGTATAACCAAGTTACAATGTTTTCTCTTACTTTCTCTCCAGTTGTAAGTATAACCAACATTTCTTCTCGCTGATGAGACGTCTCGTTCCAGGGTTGCACATTTACGGGAGAGAAATATCTCTCTGTGGGGGGACAAAGGCTCTCCCACGTGGCTAGAGTTTGTTTCTTTATTCACATTTATGATTTAGGCCGCTCGTTTAGCAGTCGCTCACAACTGCGCCCGGGCAAATATAGGTTCTCAACTAATAAATGACATTATAATTATCATGTTTTCGATCTATAATTATTATATTTCTCGAGAACCACTGATTCAAAAAACTGCAAACTGCACTGCCTTGTGTGCTGACTAATATATCAACTTTGTACAAAATCCAGTTGTCGAGTAATTGCAGTGCATATAGTATAATGCCGGTTTTACATGTATGGGAGGGATGAATCTGTGGCGGGAAATAAAAGGCTCTCCCACGTGGCTGGAGAGAAAGACGACAACATTCATTATTCTCAAGGAAAATATGGGTTGCTTTTATTCCCGTTGATAGCTTGGATGCAAGGCCGGTTTGTGGACCAGTTGTGGTATTGAATTCTGTTTTTCTGTTAAAATTCTAACGAGTGTTTACTTTACTGAAGGACTGACAGTGATGGTAGCAGTTCAAATCAAGGCGCACTGGTTTTCTTCCACTAACTTTCTTAGCTTGTTGACCCCTTGCTGTTCTCTGCCCAACTCTAACTGCCGGCCGATTTAAAATCACTGCGCACTAAAAAGCACTCAAAGGAGCTGATTGGTCGAACATATTTTCTTTGTTCCGACTCCTGCGTGACCTGGTCAACCATTGACCCAAATCTGTTACCTTACAGCCGAGCACACTAATAATACTATCCTCCCCAAATTCGTGATTCTTCTCTACCCTCTTTCATCTCAGCAAACGAACACACGACTCGAGTGTATTTTATTACAGCAGACAGACATTTCTTCAATTGTAGTTAGATTTATGTTGCTTAAAACTCAAATTGATGGTCAGTCTGTGACGAGTCAAAGCGGAGTTGTCTCTTGTGAGCGGAACTCTCCACATACAGTAAGCTATACCCTGCAACCCCATATTTTGAATCAGCCTCTTTTCTCCCTAGACCGGCATAACGTGAAGACGTTCAAATTTTGCTCCCTTGGCTCTCGGGCCTCATGCCTGGGAGCCAGAACCCAGATTTTCCTAACAAGCCAATAATTCGGCCCAAACTGTAAGTAAGACACTTTATTTACACACACGCATACATTATCATCATGAAAGACTTTAGTGAAAACATTTTATTTACACGATCGCAAACCTACACTAAAACAAATATACTGGAACAAAGGACTTTTACATACACACAAACATTTAACTAAAGTTTGAATAAAGAAATGTTCATCTCTTTCATATTTATCAATCGTTGGCGTTCCCTTTTTCTACCATTGATCGTATTTAAATAGTCAGTTTTACCCCACTTTTGAAAACCGTTATGGAGAAATCTCATGCATCAAACCGGCGTCCACAAAACTTTCCTCACAGAAGACCTGATTCTCATCAATAGATCTGGCTTCTTTCCCACCACAAAATCTTCCAGGTGTCGGCAAACAACCTCCATAAGTCTTGTACTTATATTTGCATACACTGGTTGACTACCAGTAGCAGATGCGTTTAAATTCTAGGGAGTAGATAGAAATTCAAGTCGCAAATGAGGTTCACTATCAGAATTATATTTAAAATATTTCCATTTGAAAATTGATTTTTCCTGCAGAAATCTTGATTTTGCTTAAAACATGGAAATCAGAATCTACACAAGAAGTTGGAAAAATCCTATTTTCTGAAAAACTCAACCCTCACGAAACCATATGCAGTCCACCAAACAATCTTGCCCAGCGAGCAGGGCTCCAGACTTACTTTTTTCACCAGTCCTGAAAAATAATTTTGACAGACCCGAAGGAAATGTAAATAGTCCCAAAATCAAAATGTTTCTTTACTTAATTATCATCTATAGTTGTTAACTTGTTAGTAGCATAAAAAAAAAACAAAAAACAAACCATTAAAACGTTGAGGAAATAAATAATTATATCAGTGGTGGCACTAGGTCCGACTGAGTCTCCTTGCAAATTTCTTTTAGATTTTTCAGGTCTCAGATATATTGCACTCGCAGAGACTTCCATGATTTGGTCACTTTAAAGGGAGAAGAAATTATTTCTCAGCCCAGTGAATGTCTGTACCTTGGGTTTTAATAGATAAGGATGCAGTAAACACACTCGCTTGTCTGGACAAAATATAGGCAACCTCCTTAGCAATTGTACTGTCTCCAGCAGTAAAGGGTGGGTGAAAAAGAATCGCCCTATTGGAAATAACTTTATTGGTCAATTGTAGTTAAACTAACTTTGGACCATACAATGGTAGCATTTGCTAAAATTTGATGTAGGCACCAATTTCTGTAAACGTTTCAGTATGGCCTCAATAGACCTTTGCAGGAAGTCCAGTGGTATGTTGGCCGTAACATGTCGAATGCGCTCCTCCAGGAAGAAGTCAGGAAAATAGAATAATATTTACAAAAGTTACATATAATTTCTAAGAGGGAAGTTAATTCTCACCCACCCTGTAATTTGAACTAGTAAGAATTATTTGCAACTGCCATAATACTTGAAGATCTCTAAAACTGCTTCAATATAAAAGAAAGTCCGGTGTTAAGTCTTCAAACAATGACAAGTTATAGTTTTGTTCTGAATTTCACAATTATTATACAACACCGATTTTCTCCGAGTTATAGGCACAACACTTTGGCCGTCTGACCCTCCAGGTGTCTGCAAGGAATTTAAAAACTGAACTCTATTCAATCGACGTGGGTAGATTGTTCGCCATCCACTATTCATGCTAGAGGATATGAGTTAATTCTTCCTAGCGGGAGGCATTATTGTAAATATGAAATCGTATTTTTAGTTAATAAATAGATTATGACTTAAGAGGGGGAAAAGTTTAAAATTTGTCAAGAAAATACGAATGAATAGCCAGATAGTTAACTTGAACTGTCTACCTTTGTTTTTTTTCAAGCTAATAAACAGTTGGTAAGGTCATAAGTCAGCCTAGTCATGATTCGGCCAATCAACCTTCAGCAAACTGAACCAGACCCCTTCCTAGTGAGGACTGCCTATTCAACTGAACCAGAGTATGACATTTTGTACCAAAGAATTGAACTTGCAACCATCAGGCAGATTACTAGATATGCTTAACACAGTAGATAAAATGTACTTGAAATTTTGACAGTTAATTGTCATTAAGCCAGCTTCAGTTGGGGTGGGATTAAACTAATAAGAAAAATGGTTAAATTTTGGTATGTCAGAATAAAGATTTTTTTTAAAAATTGATATTATCAAATTCTTGCTTTGAATTACCGTTTTTATTATTCATATACTTGAAATAGGCTTTTTTGGACAGCATTTAATTGCATCATTAAGCCAGCTCAAGTGGAGTTGGGCTGGGTTTAAACTAATAAGAAAAATGGTAGTTAAACTTGCTATGTCTGATATCCAAACAAAGATTATTTTTTTAAATATTGATATTCTCGGATGTGACTGTCTTTTCACTTAGGCTGTTCCATGCGTTTGCCACTCTTGCCGAGAGGAAGTATTTTCTAATACCAGTGGAGATCTGAACTTGTAGTTTATGGCTGTTTCCTCTGGTTTTACTGCACATAGATGAAGTCAGCATTTTCTTATCAGGGCATTTTGAGCAATGAACGTCAGTATACACTATGTTGTTCGGGATTCTATAGACCTCTAGTAGGTCACTATGTTTTCTTCTGTATTCAAAGAGAAATAACTTTGAATATGTTTGATTTCTTACAACACAACCAGATGTGCATGTGCCAAAAACGGTTTAATTAAATGTACATGTGGGCATTTTGGATAATATTTCAGTACCCTTTCATATTAATCACTGCTACCAACACTGGTTTATTGCTGGGTTTAGGTTATTCAGGTATGTATCCAGACTTCGCCCAGGCTTATTCGTTCATAGTAGCAACTTGAAATTTTGCATGCGTGCACCCCCCCCAATGAGTAGGGAATAAGTTTTTAGAGAGAGGTTCAATATGCAATGCAAGTTTATGCTAAATTGGTCACAAGTTTGTGCCCTCTTGTATTTTGCAGATTCAGACCTTTTTAGTGCTCATAGACCAAGAAAAAGGCGAGAGAAGTAACTTATTCGTTGATCGATCATTTTCACCAACTTTAATTGATCACCCCCAACACAGCATATATAGGTGGCGGTGATTCATAATTTTGTATATGCATCCGGACTTCACTGCTCATAGAAGCTTGAAAGATTTCTTTCTTACCCCTTTTTAAAGGATGGTTCAATTTAAGCCTATGCTAAGTTGGTCACTAGTTTATGCCTGCTTTTTGTTGAAAAAGCAGACCCATTTTTTTTTTTTTAGTGATCATAGCCCAACAGAAGGCAAGAGATAGACAAAGTCATCATTTTCCTATCAGGGTATTTTTAGCAATAGAAGCAGGGGAAAGAGAAAAGGAAAAAAAAGACAAACACGGCTCGAACTGTTCCACATTTATTTAACACTGTAGATGTTTTGTAAAGATCCTTTATTCCTTATCTTCTTTAAGGTTCTTCATAAAGTCTGCCTTTTCTTTAGCAATCTTCACCTTACGTTGTTTGTTTGTCAATTTCTTGGGGTTGTGCCTGCAACAGAAAAGAAAACAGATTAGGGCAAAAGCAAAACAGAAATTTTTTGTAGTTGAAAGGGGGAAAAAAAAACAAAACACTGACAGTTTCGATGCAATGAGTCCAACGGCATATCAATGCTACAATGATTCCTCCAAGGGACACTTTCTCGCTTATCACTGGTAAGCTATTGCGAACTCCGAGTGGCTACAACATCATTCACTTTATAAGTCCCAAACATGATTCAAGTGAACTGCTGAGCCCTCGCAGCAGGGCCTGTTATAGCCAGCAACTCGCCACATCTGGGTCACCCATGTTCCAATTCGTTTATACATGTTGGTGACCCATTTCACTCAGCATTTGCTTGCTATACCTCAAGCAGGTCATTCCCTCAGGACAGTCCATTTCATCGCCAAAATTTTATATTTATTAGACTAGGGCAATGCCTATTCCAAAGGGCCCAGACTTTATGGGGTGTAGACCAGCCTGCCATAATTGTCATGTAAAATAATTTTCTGTCTGGTGTATGATACTACGGTTTCAAATTATTTCAGTTACTTTTAGTGTTGCCAATTTAGATATAAAATATCTATAATCTCCAGTTCGATTTTTAAAATTTTATTAGATTTTTTGAGAACTGCTGATCAATAACCTCGACAGTGACTGCCTGGTGTGCCGACTAATATCAACTTCGTACAATGGCAGTTGACGAGTAATCACAGCGCATACGCACACTTCAATTATAGTTAGATGAAGTATAAGTCATTATTTTTAGGACTACTTTTTAACTTCATTAGTTGCCTTTCATCGCAACTGTTGCTAAAACTGATTACCCTTCAGAGCAAACAGCATTGATTGGAAAATGAATAAGCCATAGGTGGATTTGAATCCAAATCCCCAATGGAGGGGCACGGTTTATGCCTGTTTGCTCTACCAGTTGAGCTACTTAGACTCAACCAGAAGGCAGAAGTCCAAACCAATCCTTCATTCCGATTGGTGGCCATGTCTGTTTATATTCTGGTAGTTTCTTTCTTAAAAAAAATATATATATATATATAAACGAAAACCATTTTATTTTCATTAGATGAAGCATTATAAATCATTACTTTTATGACTAGGTAATGCATCCTGTCTTTCCACATCCTAATACTCAATTAGCTGCTGAGTGCACAGGGAAATTCATCCCAGTTTTCCACTCTTCACTCATACCGAGAATCGAACCCAGGACCTTCTGCGTGTGAGGAAAACGTGCTAACCATTACACTATTTGAGCAGACTGGACCCCCCCCCGCCCAAATTGAAGGAAAATTTATCCAGATTAACATAGAAAAATCATGGACTGATGATCTTACCTCTTCTTGATAACAATCTTCTTGGCCGCAGCCTTGTGTTCAGGATCAGCACGGATTCCTGAGTGGGCCTTTTTGTACATTTTCTCAATCTGAAAGAAGAAAAGTTCAGTTATTGACAACAGGAAAAAGTTGAACCAATCAGTAATAGGTACATTAAAACGGTTTTGCTAGATTATCCAAAGGTAACCAAGATAGCAGCTAATCGTGTATAGCGTCTGCTGTTAAACTATTACCTCAAGGATTCTTTTTTTATAAAGTAAAAAGCTGTAAATTTAGATCAGACTCTTTAAAATCAGCAAAGATTATACAGGGTGCCCATAAAGTCCCTATCTCTTTTCATTTAAACACTAATAAAAGAGACTTTATGGACACTGTATATTTCTTTACATACAAAAGATCATTTTGTTACTGTACTAAGAGTTGTTACTATTGCTACTATAGTGAAATCAATAGTCACTGGGATGGCCTTGTGTGAAACTAATCTTGGTAAAAGCAAAAAAATCTATACCCGACATGCATCAACAAAATATTTACATTTTTATATATAAAAATATTCCGTTAACATGTGTCAGGTAGCGGCAGATATAAACAGTACAACCCAAGGAGGGTGACAACGAATTTGACAAACTGATCCTCATATGTTATGTTTATAAACATCTGAAATTAAGTTTCAATGCAAGCCTAGGAAAAAAAAAAAAAAAAAAAAAAAATGGGAATAATTTTTAGAAAGCTTTTAGACAGGTTTTGTAATAATTAGAGCAATTGTTACTGGTAATAAATATTTGATTTTCTTCTATTTGCTCCTCTTAATGAGAAGCAAAGGGAATATTATTTTTTAAAAATGGTTTGTGGTGTGTTATGTTACATGCATAAATATGCATGGTTCCCACAACAGGAATTGAACCCAGGCCGCAACATAGCAAAAGCATAGAAGTTTCAGGTGTTTTTCTCAGTATGTTTTTGTATAACAGAACGTTCAGAACGATCTAGACCAGTGATTCCCAACCCTAAAGTCATTCCCCACTTTTGTCAATAAGATTACTAGTACCCCTCCTAATTTATTAAGTTGCAACAAAGAATAATTTCAAATAATAACTTTATTTTATGTATAATTAGACAGCTTTATAAGATAATTTAATTTTATAATTGTACAGCTGCTGCTGTGTTTTTGTTACTCAGAAAGCAAGTGAAAATAATTAGAACATCATTTGAAATTCCCAAAAACTAATTCTGCTATCATAATTGATATACTCATCAATGTACTGTTTCTTGTTTTGCTACTAGTTCTTCGATTTGTGGCTCTATTAATGAGAGAGCACATCTTAAAATCATTTTAAACTTGGAGCTTATTTCGAGCCTTTGACGCAATAGATAGAAGTGCAGAAAATGCTATCTCTAGACTAGACTTTTATTTTTTTACCTAATAGCCTTATTCCCCCCTTGGACCACACAAATCCAGTTGGGAACCACTGGTTAGACTTATTCATTTATTAGAGCAAATGATTTTTAAAAAAATAAAAATAAATAAATTGCCAAAGATTATATTGAAGAAACAATCAGTGAATGTATTGAAGAGAGAAAGTTTTGGATGTTGATATACTTACAGAATCTGGGTTAATTCCCAACTTGAGGTATCTAGAAAATTGTCTCCTGTAGGCTTCTTCATTATCACCCTTTAGGGAAATCATGTATTGGGAAACATGGGTTCCAAAAATGTGATCTCTGTGTACTTTGGCATCGAATTCTCCACTTTCGGCGTCGAATCCAGGGAAACGCTTGATGCTGAAGAAAAAAAGAAAAAGGTTAGTCACTAGAAAGCGTCACATGACCAACATTGTTTGGCAGTATGTCGTGGTGGAGGTTAGCAAGTAAATAGGAAAAAGGGATGATCAATGAATAAGTTACCTCAACCTTTTGATTGATATGATTTAAAAGATTGTTTATTTTCAATAATATTTAATAAATTATCATCTATAAACTGCTTATAAACTGGTATCAAGTAATTGTGTAGCTGGGCCACAAATGTTAGTAAACTACCCAATATTTACGCTCTGCAAGATTTTTATCTATAAACTGCTTAGCAGTATCAGGTAATTTTGTAGCTGGTACAGGAATGTCCGTAAACTCCTCAAGGTTTACATTCTGCAAGTGAGTGATCGCTACTTCCATTGTTTAAAAGATTGTAATTTTTTACCTTGGAGTCGATCGAATCTTCAGAGATATTGATAGAATCCCATTGTAAAATATTTCTTTGAGCAGTTTGTACAGTTTCATGCAAAAATCGCTCAAATTCTGAGTCACTAGAATCCATTTTAGAATGCCACATGTAGCGATAGAGATTCAAAATTCCTGTCCTTCTCGTTAATAGATAAAAGACAGAACTAGGTTAAAGGTGTCCTCATATAGATCTGTAAGCTTCATTTTGATTGGCTAAGATTCTAAGAGATAAACGCTACATATCACGCCTATATACAGGCTCAGGGAGGTAGCGCATTTATTTCACCATGCCATCAGGCGTTGTCAGGGAAGAAGCACTTTTTTTTATCATGCCTCGAGGCATTTTCAGGGAGGAAGGAGTTAAAACAAGTTTTTTCTGTAAGGAGTAAATGTTTAAATTTTAAGCCCACTAGTTCTATTGGTGCTGCCTGTATGCGCGATACATATAGCCAGCCAGCCCAACTTGAAAACTGAAAGAAACCTATGTTGACAGTTTCTGAAAGTAGCATTCAGCCAAGGACAAGATATTTCTCAATAATTTTTACATTGAAAGACAACGAAAGTCTTAATACCTAGATTGGTTTAGTGAAAAGTTGAGGATTTTAAAAGACCGGTTTAGCCATAATCTCAAGCACAACAATAGTGTATTTGGATTTGGTGGTTGTAACAGAGCGGTCTGGTAGGGGATAGGCAAGAGAGAAAGCCATCTGCAGGGTAGTACAAAAAAAATAGCAAAAGTGGATTAGAGTAAGTTTTGGTTGGAAAGGACTCCCTGGAATGTGGGTCAACATGGAAGTGGCAGAGCTTTGGACACCATGTGGATATGCTATGCCAGGGTTTGAAATTAACATTGTCCCAGGGACGGTAAAAATGTGTTCGGGGCGATCAAATATCTTCCCCGGAACGGAAGTGGAAGAAAAAAAAAAAAAATTTGGTGAGGATTGTTCTTGTTTTGTTACGGCAGAAAAACAGTCAACTCCAGGTTTGGACTGGAGTTTGACAATTATTTCAACATTTTAACAGTTTTTTTTTCTGCTACTAACAACTATAGATAATAAATTAAGAAATAACATTTTGATTTTGTGACCGTTTACATTTCCTTCGGTACAGTTAAAATTGTTTTTTGGGACAAGAGAGTTGCTAAATACGATTAATACAAGTTGCCGAAAGATATCACAGGTCACAGACCCAACAACTAGAAGCAATCGGACTCCTTCAGAAAACCATTGAATCTCGTAAAAAGTCCCCAACTTACT
The DNA here is from genome assembly GCA_006491835.1 of Architeuthis dux. Lineage (NCBI taxonomy): Eukaryota > Metazoa > Mollusca > Cephalopoda > Oegopsida > Architeuthidae > Architeuthis > Architeuthis dux. Next base: position 7,914,761 of record VCCN01005704.1, read on the forward strand.
TGTGTGGTACTTCCATTCCTCCATCAACAGCTCCCTTCATGGCACCAAAGACACGAGCACCTGTGGTGGTTCGGCTAAGTCCAACGTCAAGAAAAGCACGGAAGGCACGAGGTTTGCCCTTTATATTCTCTACATTGTATTCCTCGCCAGTCACATCTGTACAACCTTCATAGATAGAATCTAATTTGAATTTTTTCAAAATCTGAAAATAAAGAAAGCCACAGTTTAGTCAAGATTCAACATTTAAAAAAGGCTTTACAGATTTACACTGCGATGTGCCTAGAACGTATTCATACACAGGGCAGACAAAGAACGCATTCAGAACATGGAATAGGTTAGATTGGTCAAAAACCGACAGTCAAGCACCATTAAAATACTATGCGAATCACCATTCTGACAAATTAAAAGGCTTTACACTTATATGAAGCCCATACGGTCGTATTTTTAGAACAGTGCAAACCAGTCAACCTAGATATACGTGAAAAACACTGTAAAGACAAACTCCATTCAAGTATAAATATATGAATGGTACTTCCATATTGGTCTATACAATAAATCTATTTTAATTCCACTGGGCAGATGACATTGCACCGGAAATTACAACTACTGAGGCCTCTTTAAGAGATTCAATTTGAAACTGTTTGACCAATCAAGAATAATTTAATACCCATGCCTACAAAATTCTCAAGAGATGTTCATGTTCTAACAGTTAAGATGTTGAAAATGGCCTAAACAGCTGTAACATGTACATCAGAAGACATACACCAATACACACGACAGAACTACATCCATAAAAATGTTAATTTAAAAATTTTGAAGTTTTAGAATTAATATTTATAACATCTAGAACACTGAAATTTAAAATATTTTTCATTTTCATAGTTTATTGCATAAAAATTTAAATAATGCCATAATGTAGTTCAGCGAGTCTTTTAAACAAACTATCAACCACTTTAGAGTTAATTCTGAGACAAATTTCCTACTTGATATAAATCTAGTTATGAGAACTGATCTGTTGATTTTATCATTGACCCATTACCTGCAGATGACTGAAATTTACATTAATCACATATGCAGTATCGCCCATAAATAAGTACACTCCTATTTTATAGAAAGTTAATTGTCTTCTAAACCAAACATACCAGTTAAGATGTTGAAAATGGCCTAAACTGCCATAACATGTACATCAAAAGACATACACCAATACACAAGATGGAAATATGTTCATAAAAACGTTAATTTTAAGGGTTTTTTTAAAAATAAAAATGTTGACATTTTAGAATTAATACTCATGTCGAGGACACTTATTGAAAATAATTTAATATTTTTCATTCATAGTTTATAAAAAAAAAAAGGTTAATTAAAACAGTGGGTGTAAAAAAAAAAAAACATCCATACAAGATAAATTAGTACTACCATATTTGCAGGTATATTCTCGAAAAATAAAATAAAAATCCCGATCGTCATAACCATCCACACTATCAGGTTATTCTAATGCTTTTATCTATTCAAATCTATGTACACCCCACAGTGGCTGGCTGTTTACGTAATTTGCATAATGCAGTAATGTTAGTAAATAACTGATAAAGTGTTCACTTCCGAAACAAAAAGTGTTATGTTATATGCCAGAAAATACGGTAAGTAAAGAATTTACTTAGAAATACTTATCAGAATGATCAATAGACTAGTTATCAAGTGGGCAAACGTGGAGTTTCTGACTGCAAAATTTCGATGATTTCAAAGGTACACTTTTCATGCATTACCATTTACACTTTGCTCGGGTCATACCGTACAGAATTTTTATGACGTGAAGAGATGAAAAGACACCCAGGAGAAAGATTTAGCAGATGTACTTTGACAATAAAAAGTCATCTGTTTAAAAAATAAATTGAGCTTTCATATAATCTTGAATGAGTAATTGAAGATATGTTACATTTCATATTGTTCACAAATGTTTTTAAAATCTTGTAAATAAATAAATTATAACCTTACAATTCATATTATGTTCACATTAAAAAAATAGTTCCTTTAGCAGTTGATATGAAGTGTAAATGGTGATAGTGTCCCTTTGAACTCAGTGGTTGGAAACGCCAGGTTCGCCAATAATTGCATTTATTGAACAGGTTTTTAGGTGTGATTTAAGACGACAGAGAAGGGAAAAAAAAACAACAAAAAAACAAAAAAAAAACAAAACAGTTTCAATGCAATGAGTCCAATGGCACATCAATGCTGGAACGCTTCCCACAAACTCCTAGTTGCTACAATGTCATTCACAGTATAGTCCCAAACATAATTCAAGTGTGGGTTCAAGTGGCGAATCAAGAGGGAACTGCTGAGCTGTCGCCATTTGTCTTTATCAACAGAAACTTGCCACATCCGGGTCACTGAATCTCTACTTCGTCCATATATGTCAGCGACCGGTTTCACTCGGCTTTTGCTTGCCGGACTTCAAGCAGGTCATTTCCCCGTAGTCGCCACATTTGTTTACGTACAAGGACATATCTGGATCGAATGAATGTAAATTTTGTCCAAATGTTTGTAATTGAGCACTTTTGGCCATTATCAAGACCGTTGAAAAAACTGGATGTTATATCTTTTCAAATTCAAAACAACAAACTCTACGTTTGCCATTGGTGCGTCATGATGACGTCACACATAGCAGGACAAGCAAGAGAAATTCTTCAAAATGTATCTGTTTCAGTTATATTTTGGGTTTCTTGATTCTATGATGAAGGCAGCAGACAACTCATTTTCCTTTAAATAGCAAGAACCAGATAGGACACTTATGACTGTCAGTGCAATGACGTTTCTTAACACAAACCTGCAGGGACCAAGATTTGCACTGTGGCCTCACAAAACTAAAGTATGCCCAGGCTCTGAGATCAGTTGCCCCAGAACAACATCTCCCCCAATACTAAGGGGAGAGATGGGCTTGCCCCAACGCCTTTGACACTGGGGAATTTAAAAAAAAATTCTCATATGCACGTGGGCCCACCACATTAAACCCAACTTCATGTTACATTCCACCCTCATAGGGGAATAAATACCTATATACAAACATGCCAAATCCAGGGCTCAAAATTAACGTCGTCCCAGGGACGAACAAATATCTTCCCAGGGATGGAAGTGATTAAAAAAATAAAATCACTTCCATCCCGGAGACGTCCAGGGAAGAGATCTTTTTTTTTCTTCCTTCAAATTTGGTGAGGATTGTTCTTGTCATTTTGTCAGCAGAAAGGTGGAAATGCGTATAAAATTATAGCGTCTTGTATAACACAGGTACTCCATTTGGCACTACAGTTCGCCAATCGGCTTCTACAGTTATTCAATAAGTGCTCACTATTTTTTTATGTTATATACCGTTACAAATGGTAATTATTTTATTTTCATAAAAAATAAAATGATTCTTCAGACGATTGAACCCCTTGTTCGTGTTGTAAACACGTTTCGGACAATCCATTCTTCAAGTGTAAAATCCAAGTGTGATGGGGTAAACAGAAGTTTGGTTTACAACATAAACAAGGAGTTGAATCATCCGACGAACCACTTGAATATTAATGACCCTTCTCAACTATAGAAAATATCTAAATAAAAATGGTTCACTGCGCAAGTCAATATTTCTTAGTGGTGGTTACGTCATCCGCCAGCAAATGGGATTAATTTTAGTAACGTTTAAAAAAGATTTGTGTATATTCAAGTATAGCCACTTTGCTCAAATTTGGGCACAAAATATTGTGCTACACACAAAGAAATATGGTAATTATTTTCAAGTTCCACTTTACGTAGCAAATGGAGTGTCAGTTATTGCCCATCATTTCTCAAATCTAAATGTGAAAATAGACAGCAAAATCAGCCCATAAAGTAAGATTTTGTTTAACAGCACATCAACTGTTATAGGTCATTTCACGCCGAAACAAGCATTTCTGAATATTTTTTTTTTTCTAATTTGGTGTTTGTGTTGGATAATCTCTTAAATCAAGTTTATTTATTTCTAGGATTTTCCAAATCATATCATTTTTGAAGGTCCAGAAAGATTGAGGTGTCATTTTTTTAAAGATTTATTTCTTTCAATCATTTTGTATACAGTTCTCTATCAGCCCATAAAGTTAATTCTTGAAAGCTACAAGTTCTAACCAAGGAATAATATTTA
>VCCN01005704.1:7988709-7999256 GCA_006491835.1 Architeuthis dux
GTTTTGGGCTGTAACTTTTTAAACTCAACAGATACAAATTGGAACATGCACCGTTAGCTGATAAAATATTTTTTTTCCTTCGTTTGCAACAGCTATATTAATCATGTAACAAATCCATGTCCGCCTCCAGTGCTGCCTCCTGGTTGGGAGGCCAGTAATATGTATCGCCTTGGTCACAACCCTTCAACCCAAACCCTTTGACCCCAGACACCTTGACCCCCGCCTAAACCCTTGGAGTGACCTGGCTGCGTTATTAGAGTGACAAGATATGAATGAAGACCGAGTGATAACACCGTGTGATTTTCCAATGCTGTTTGGGAACAATGGAACTCAATGTGCGCAGAGGGAAGATTTTTTCTTCGTCAGCCGAAACTCTAATTTCAGTAAAATGTCCTTTTTAGATGTGTCCAATGTTTTATGCTGGTGATTTGATATAATAGATCAAGATTGGGTAAGGGTTAAGATGATATAAAGAACAAGAGAGACACGTATTGATTGAACAAATATATGTTTAATACTAAATAAGAGGCAGCAGCCAGTGACATCACAGCAAGGGGACGTAATTTGCTCTACATGTAATATTACTACATGTAGTAGTAATTGTATATGTAACATCCAACACATCTCTATAATACTCTTTTCGGTCAGTCGGTCGGTCTGTTGGTTGGTTACGTTTATGTAAAGAACAGAACGAGGAAGGAGCAGTGGCCAAAGGTAGTTTAAAAACAGGGTGGAAAGGTAAAAGGAGAGAAAAGTTTAGTTTAATAAGAGGGTAGGAAGGGAGAGGTTCTGATGGCTGCTACTGATACTATAAGTGTGACAGACATGGCTCTTTTTATATATACAGCAATACCTCGAATAGTGCAGTTTTGATGTAAAAAATATTTTCGCGCTAGTTTGACTGCCAAAAAGCGCTAAATTCTTTTAGAATAGCCAAAAAATGGACTAAAGTGACCAAAAGACACTAAAAATGGCCAAAAATAGCCAGAAAATAGCCCAAAACCGCCAAAATGTTTTAGGCGCAAACGTGCTAATTTAGCGTCTTTTTGCACTGCCAAAACAAGAAACGCGCTGAATCTAGCGCGAAACTCGCTAAATCGGCAACACTGGGAAGGAGAGGAGTATTTTCCAGCTGTTATAATGAGAAGAAAGAATGCGTGACGTCATTAAAAGAACATCTATTCTGATCAATAGATGACGTATCAAGAGTTTGTTTTTTACAATGTTGCCAAGTATCGGTTGTTATTAATAGCTAAAACTGTCTTCAAAAATAGCTAGAATCGGCTAAACTTTTCAATTTCCAGCTAACTTTATAGCTAAAAATGTTATATATACACATTTAAAGCCCACTTATCAAATAAAATAACCATGCACTAAGACCCCAGAACAACTTATTGATAAAAGTTGTACATTTACTTACTAATTGTTTTTTTTAAAGCCAGATTTTCAGTTAAACTATCCTCACCTTCATCTTCCTCCTCCTCCTTCTACTACTACCATAACTAAAATGATACTACTACTTCGTTTAGAATCCCTTTGAAATCGGTCATCACAGATATGGACGTAAGGATGGTGGACGCCTCGTTGAACTTATTCTTGTTTTTTAACGACACGATTTTTCAATATAAGAGGGTAGGAAGAAAGAGGACCGAAGAGAAAATTAGGTAGTTTAGTAAGAGGGTAAGATGTGGGAAGGCAGAAAAGACAGTTAGGTAGTTTAATAATAGTGTAAGAAGAGAGAGGGCAGAACAGGGTAGGGAGGATAGTTAGCGTAAGTTCTAAATTTGACAACTTTCGATGTTTATTTTAGCATAAAATTAGACGTGTATTTATGGTAGAGGTAATTTGACAATGTTGAAATGAAGGATTGAGAAAAGCGTGTTACGTCTCAAACATATTTATTATCATAAAGATAAGCCTTGATGCATTTCGCCGAGTTTTATTCGGCGTCTTCAGAAGCTCTTTTGTCAAATTACCATTCTGTCGGATTACCTTACATCCACATAACAAACACAAATGTATTTATGGATTCTTTTGTGAATCTTATGAATTATTTTTAATACAACTAATTAGAAAGCATAAGGAATTTTCATTTATTATAATATAATTTATATTAGACAGCCGCACTGTCATGGAAATCTGTGATCAAAGTTACAGGCAGTCGTTCCGTCCTGATTCACCTTCAAGGGGTCGGTAGAACTCTATAGCCAGCTCAGGCTTCTATCAACTACGGGATGTTCACGTTCTGTCTAATCACAGTTCAGCCTTACTGTCGGAACATTCCCGTAAGGGGGCCACAGACCCACATAGCTAGCTCTGGCCAGGAGAGGGACACTCCTGTCAAACCTACGACCTATGGGCTATGCGCCTATCCGCGCCACCCCGGTGGTCCATAGGATGTAAACTCCTGGTTTAAAGGGTGGGGTCGGTCCTGGGAAAGTTGAACTTCACCTTAAAACTACATTGCTCAGGCTGGAGGGTTATTCCACGCATAGGCCACGCCGTCTATGGTCCTAATGCTGTGGAAAACCTTTCCCAAAAAATCTTCGTTCGCGAAGCCAAGCAATTCATTCATTCATTCATATAAATTATATTCAAATATATGGTTCTATTTTTCAACCTAATATTTATCACGTAATAATATGGAAAAATAATAGAGATCAAAACCATCGTGTGTATATCTGTGAAATTTTGTGTTTCTCTTTATATCGTCGAGAATCTTGGAAGATCCGTAGTAGTTACGATAGAAGCGAGCCAGGGAGAGAGAAATTGTTATCCGTCTTAGAGGCAGATAAGCTAGTAACGTCTCCCATACAGCAAGCAAACCGGTCCACGGAAGCTAGCAGATAGATAAATGGTTTTCAGATATATTGAGATCAGTGGTAAATAACCCATTTGTTGAGAGTTTGACACTAGTGGAACATTATCAGATTTTGAACACTCCAATTTCCCTCCAAGACTATTATCCTCATCTCTTATTAGGTTTGTAAGTTTTGATCCTTCAGTTAGTTCTCTTGTCATCATCAGGTGACATGACTGATTTAACAAAATGATGGTACAATCTAAGGACCAAAGAGAAATCCGTTTGGAGTTTTCTGTGGTCCGGCGTTTTCTGTGGTCCGGCAATGGTCAGATCTCAAGATTGCCGTATTAAAGAGGTTCACCATGTAATTCTAAACTGTATCCCCATAGTTTAAAGAATCACCGCTCCAAACCACTGAACCACAAAATCTCAGACTCAGTCGCATGACACATAAGGCAATGATTTTGTCTCCATTTCTCGAACAATCCATGGGGACCCAATCATATTTTGTAGCAATTTTATGGGACCTGGGTGCTAGCCCGACGCCTAAGATTGACGCCTTTACAGGGCTCACACGGGCCTGCTATCTACACATAGCTGGGGTGAAAAGTGGATTCATGCCTTTCTCAAGGACATTAGTGCGAAGTGAACGCAAAATGTCCCAGCTGGAGTTTGAACTCGGTGCGCAGATTCCATTCCCCGTACCATTAACCGTTAGGCCACCGGCACCACCTGAACCACAGGGTTCAAGCCGAAACAATTTTCAAAACAATTTTCAGCTCAAACAATTTTGTTATTTTATCGCCTGCCATTTTTTCACTGGCGCTTTTGAGGCCTTTCCATCCTCGACGGATTGTGTTTATTCCACGTCCTTATCCCGCCTAATGAACTGGCTTATTTACGTTGCACAGTCTTTTTTAACACGCAGCGACAAAAATAAGTCCAATTCTTCCAACCTTTTTCCCGCCAAATATGTTTTCGACACGTTTTTGGCGCCATTTTTCATGTTTGCTTCATAGAAAGGCGACTGGGGGACGAGACAATAAAGGAACGAAGTAAGATATTCCCTTCGTTAACAGATATTGTTTTTAAGCCAAGCCAAGCCTAATTTACCTTGTTCCTATAACAAGGAACCAGGTAAACTATTGAAGCGTGCACGAAGATCGTAGTTATATAAACTGTTATATTGAATAAACAACAATTTGGGGTCACGAACAGAGATCTTTTAGAGACTAAGTAAGAAAGCTGCAGATCTGCCAAGGTTTAGACATTCTCAGGAGGGAGAGTTACTAAAAAAGAAAATTAACATTTTTTAGAAGCTCTAAAACAGCTATTTCATCGTATTGAAAACCTATCTTAACATAATTTTAGAAGCTCTAAAACAGCTATTTCAGTGTATTGAAAACATATCTTAACATAATTTTAAACCAAGATAATCAACAAAATGTTGGAGACTTGGTAGGTCTGCATATAGGAGGTAAAACAATTCTACAGGCATATTTTTTCTAATGCGGGAGATTCGTACAAATTCATTACATCGGGGGTTGGTGGGGGTGGAGACAGCACTTGGCTTAACAAATGTGGCGCCGAACGAACTGGAAAGGATGAAGGATGAGTTTAAGGATTATATTTGATCTTCGGCCAGCCGTAAGAGTTCTAGTAGCTCATTCGGTAGAGCAGTGCCGTACATAGGCAGTTTCCCGAGGTAAAAAGGACGCAAGTTCGAGTTTTGTCTTGAGCCTATTCTTTACATCACTTTGCTCCCACGAAAAACCTCAAAGCGGCCATATCTTTGAACTGTGTCTGTGAGCATATGTGCTTTATATCGATTCGTTTTGTGCTTCCGTTTGCAAGATGTGTCCTAAGGTGTCCTAATTATTATTATTATTATTACCACTGACAACGAAGTCTGTCTGTCTGTCCACAAGATATCTCCAAAAGTACCCAATGAATTTCAATTAAATTTTGTGTAAGGGTGGACAATAGGCTATGGAAGAAGTGATTGAATTTGGGGGCGGATCCAGGGAGTTTTTCGTTTGAGAGATATTTTTCCGTTTTTTTCCATACATTTATGTGTGAGTAAATGACAAGATGAGAAGGCAGTAGTACAAATGAAACTGTTATTCCAACGTTTCGTCCCTTTCGGACTTCAAATGAATGGCGATGATACAAAGAGTTCTGATGTTTATATAGGTGGTTTTGGGTGTGGGTGGGTGGTTGGGTAGTAGTGATTTGGTAGAATAACTGGGTGGGAATGTGTAGGGGATATCGGGTAGTTGCTGATGGAAGTTATTGAGTGTGTGTGTTCCACATCTAACAAGACTCACCATCAGCCAATACAATATACACACACACAATTTAAGCCCCTCCACTAAACCCCACCCAGTTATTCTACCAAATCACTACTACCCATCCGTCCATCCACACCCAAAACCACCTATATAAACATCAGAACCCTTTGTATCACTGTCATTCCCTTGACGAAGTCCGAAAGGGCCGAAACGTTGGAATAAAAGTTTCATTTGTACTACGAGCCTTCTGAACTTGTCATGTACTCACATATTGTCGGATTCACCTAAATCCATATCCATTCATATATTTATGTATATACCAACAAATATTCTCAAACACACACACACACACACACACAGACTAACATCTTCACATGATATTAACAACACACCAAACCAAAATATTCTAAAACACACACACACACACACACACACAGATTAACATCTTCACATGATATTAACAACACACCAAACCAAAATATTCTAAAACACATACACACACACACGCACACACACACACAAACAGATTAACATCTTCACATGATATTAACAACACACACAATTATTACAACCTTCTACACACACCACACTCTGATCAACACATCACCCCCCCCCATTTCCCCCAAACACTCAGGCCATGGAATGTACATAAGGTCAACTAAAGTCCACCGCCAAACTGCTGATAAAAAAATCTAGCAACACACACACACACACAAACACACAAGACAGTAAGACTTACCATCAAATACACAATACACACACACTCACTACCTACCATCATTCAGACAGAAACCTCGGTCCATGCTGACACATCATTTCTCCGACCTCCTTTTGAAAACGACTTTAATAAGTCGAAACATGTTAAGGTATTAGATAATTTCTTGCAAATCATTCCGAGTCTTCACATTGTCTTTTCCTAGCATCATACATTTATGCATACACTCATGCCTGTCCACACTATATCTCCAAAGAGTCTCAATGAATTCCAATGTAATTTTATGGAAGGGTGGGCAACAGGCTACAGAAGAAGTGATTACATTTTGGGGCGGATCCATGCACAATTACTTCCATGACAATTGCGTTGGCAGAGGTATGCGCTCTCCGAGTAATTTCTAGTTTCTTCATGCAGATATCTGGTGGTCATCGCTGGAGACTTCATGAGATCAGACGGGAATCATTAAAATAATGAATTTTCCCGCGTTCTCCTTTCTTCTAGGATTCCGTTTCTCCAATCAATTAAATATGAAAAATTCAAAATGGAAGATAAACACATTCTTCATTTCCGTTTATTTCATTGGTGTTCCATACAGTTTTCTGTCTTCTTATCTTTTCTTTCTGTGTTGATTGTGTTGTCCATTCCTGGATTTGCATTAGAATTTTCAATTGCAAATTTCCTTGTGGTAAACATTGGAGAGACGCGAATGTCGCTGACAACGTCCCGCCTCTATTCGCATACAAACAAATTAAAACAATTATTTTTAATTGAATGATTATTCATTAAAGGAAATAATGTTATCAACGGAAGGATGAAAGGGGAATTGTTTTTTTTCTCTTTTCTCTTTTCACAATAACCCCTCTCTCTATCTCCCTCACCTCCCACTTCTTCCGCCTCTCTCTTTTATCATTTATCTTTCCTCTCTCTTTTATTATTTCTCTTTGCCAATGTCTCTTTTTCTATCTCTTTGTCACTTTATTGCTTCCTTCTTCTATCTCTCTCTCTTTGTGACTATCTATCTATCTATCTATCTATCTATCTATCTATCTATCTATATCAGTCTGTTCATATATATCTATCTATGTCACTGTGTCCCAGTCCCCCCTCAATAAATCTTTCTTTCACACTCTCACACCTTTTCTCTCTCTTCTTTCCTCTTCGTTCTCTTTCTTTCTTCTGCTTACTCTCTCTCTCTTTCAGCTTTCATTTTTCTTTCTCCTCCTTCTCTCCCTTTTTATCTTTCTCCCCCCATACTTCCACTCTGTCTCTTTTCCTTTCTATTCTCCTCTATTTTTCGTCCTCTCTTTCACTCTTCTTCTGCCACACCCATTCGCTTTTATCATTCTGCCCTCGTCCGCTCCCTGTCGCTCTCTGTATCTCTGCCTCTATGTCTGTCTCTGTCCCTGTCTCTCTGACTCTGCCCCCTCTCTCTCCGTGTCCCTGTACCCCCTCTCCTTATCTCTCTCTGTCTCTGTCTCTCTCTGTCTCTCTGTGTCTCTATCTCTGTGTCTCTGTCTCTCCGACTCTCCTTCTGTCTCTCTCTGCTCCCTCTCTCTCAGTCTCTATCCCTGTCTCTCTGAGTCTGCCCCCCTCTCTCTCCGTGTCCCTGTATCCCCCTCTCCCTGTCTCTCTGTGTCTCTATCTCTGTGTCTCTGTCTCTCCGACTCTCTTTCTCTCTCGCCCCCTCTCTCTCTGACTTTCTTTCTGTCTCTCTCTGTCCCCCTCTTTCTCCGTCTCTGTCATTGTCTCTCTGTCTCTGCCCCCTCTCTCTGTCCCTGCATCCCCATCCCCGTCTCTCTATGTCTCTCTATCTCTGTGTCTCTGTCTCTCTGACCCTCTTTCTTTCTCGACCCCTCTCTCTCTGACTTCCTTTCTGTCTCTCTCTGTCTCCCTCTCTTTCCATCTCCCCCTCTCTCCATCTCTGTCCCCCTCTTTCTGTCCCTGTATCCCCCTCCCCCTGTCTCTCTCTCTGTCTCTGTCTGTCTCTGTCTCTGTCTCTGTCTCTCTCTGTCTCTGTCTCTGTCTCTCTGACTCTTTTTCTCCTCCTATTTCTCTGACTCTCTTTCAGTCTCTCTCTGTCCCCTCTCACTCTCTCTGTCTCTGTCCCTGTCTCTCCCCCTTTCCAATGACGTAATCGGTCTCTATTTAAATAGACGCGAGAAAATACAAATGGAACCAAACGCGGTCAATAATAACACCTCTTCACTTTCAACAATATGATTAGAAATTGTCAACCAAAACTGTCAACACAGGTTTCTTCAGTTTTTAAGTTGGTCTGGCTGGCTAGCTGGTTATGTAGGTATCACCAAAACTGTCAACATAGGTTTCTTCAGTTTTTAAGTTGGTCTGGCTGGCTAGCTGGCAGGCTGGCTGTGAACAGGGTGTCACAGAAGTAACTACCGATTTGTCCCAAATTTAATGCCAGTTCTAAGGGAAGCAACTATTAAATTATTATTAAAAGCAACTATTAGTTTCCCTTAGATAGATCTGTCATTCATTTTGGAACATATTGGGCGTTACTTATGGGACACCATGTATGTATATGTCACGCGTACATGCCGCACCAATGGAGCTAGAGGGATGAACATTTAAACATTTACTCCTTAGTATGTCTAGAAAAAACTTTTTTTGTTTTGTTTTTTCAAAATCCCTAAACACAATTGGGTTTTAGTGAGGGGTTCAATTTACAATGTAAGTTTATGCTAAATGGGCCCCATACTTTATCTCCGGCACCATTCACGCTTGTTTTTTTTGTTTTTTTAAATTCGGACTTTTTTTAGTGATCACAGCCCAACAAAAAGCGAGAGAAGTAACTTATTTATTGGTCACTCGTTTTTTTCCAATTTATTAAATTGATCACCCCCAACACGACATGTTGCCAAAAGACGTTGGTTACGTGACGGTTTCTATTAAGTGATTAACCAGACCTGTAATAATATTAATATTACAACAAAAATATAACAACAATAATAACGAATACACCTTGTTTTATCTCAATATTTCCTGAAGCAGTGTGCACTGAATGAACCGAGCTGAGACGGCAGCAATACTACTGCTACTACTACTAATAAAAATACTACTACTAATGATAAGAAATAAAACTACTTATAATAATGCAAGTTCCCCCTCTATCCGAAAGTAAAGCATTTCTTTCGTAAGCCGAAATGGCGTAAAGTGAATAAGCAAATACCAAAAAATTATATAGAAAATCTTTGAGCGTTCCCAGACACAAACAATGGTGATGAAGGTATGTTAGGCTCAGTCGTTGGAGGTTAGGGTGACGGGAGGTACAGGAGTGTAGTAAAGAAAGGAAGATGACATGCGTGTGCCTCTATGAGATTTATTTGCAACCCCACAATGGAAGATTTGTCACAAGGTCGATTTAACGGGGCGGGGGCACGCCTACATGGGGGCCCACACGCCTGCGCGGGGAGCCTACACGCCTTCGTGTGGGCATTGACAGAAGTTGCTCAGTCCTCGCGACCAGTGTTACGAAGGCGTCGGGACGACCCACGACCCTTCCCTTTTAGTACAATGGGGAGGTACTGCCCTGGACAACGGATCCCCAGGTACTGGACATTATATTCTATTTGCGCCGGCCACGAGACGAATCCATGGATATGAACAGGGTGTCACAGAAGTAACTCCCAATTTGTCCCAAAATTAACGCCAGTTCTAAGGGAAGCAACTATTAAATTATTATTAAATTACTATTAAAAGCAGGTATTAGCTTCCTTAGACAGAACTGGCGTTAATTCTGGGACAAATTGAGCGTTACTTACGAGACACCCTGTATGTATGTATACTGGCTGCAAAACGAACTCTGAACGCTATTTTCGCTTTTAGCCCTTTTTCGTAAAAGCGAATAATGGCGTAAAGTGAACTTTCGGAATGCGGGGTAGACATGTAGTAACAGGAAAAAAGAGATCTAGGTGGAGAGAATTTGGTGTTACTTTGCCTTCAGCGAGATCTGTCAATTAACAGTAGCGTGAATAATAATGATAACAAGGCTGGTTAGCCAATCAATAGAAAACGTCACATGACCAACATCTTTTGGCAGTGTACCGTGTTGGGGGTGATCAATTAAAAAATTGGAAAAAGAGGTGATTAATGAATAAGTTACTTCTCTCGCCTTTTGTCGGGCCGTTATCACTAAAAAAGTCTGAATTTTCGAAAAAACAAACGTGAATACTGCCGGGCACAAACAAATGACCAATTTAGCATAAACTTACATAGTAAATTGAACCGACCTCTAAAACCTTATTTAGGGGGGGGGAAATTTCGAAAAAACAATAAAAACAAACTTGAATGATACCGGACACACACTAAGGGACAAATTTAGCATAAACTTACATTGTAAATTGAACCCCCATTAAAAAACCTATTTTAAAAAAGCCCCAAAACCCCGTTTTTTTAGACTAAATAAGGAGTAAATGTTTAAATTTTCAGTTTTCTAGCACCATTGGTGTGGCCTGTATGCGCGACACATAAATAGCCAGCCAGCCAAACTAACTTAAAAACTGAAGAAACCTATGTTGACAGTTTTGATTGACGGTTTATAACAAATCTTCATTTCCTACTATTTCATTTGCTTTTTAAGAGTAAATTTAGCATAAACTTACATTGTAAATTGAATCCCCAACTAGCTCCATCGGTGCAGCCTGTACGCTTGATACATGATTGCTACCACTTAATGCGAGTAAGGTGGCTCCTAGGAGAGCACAATGTCATGTGTCCT
>VCCN01005704.1:8153195-8174602 GCA_006491835.1 Architeuthis dux
TTTTAAGTAATTCTGGCTGGCTGGCTATGTATGTATGTGTCATACGTACAGGCCGCAACAATAGAGCTAGAGGGCTGAAAATTTAAACATTTACTCCTTATTGTGTCAAGAAAGAAACGTTTTTGTTTTTGTTTCCCTCCAAATAGTTTTAGTGTTTGGTTCAATTTGCAATGTAAATTTAAGTTAAATTGGTCCGTTAGTTTATATCCATTCACGATTGTTTTAGTTTTTTATTATTAAAAATTCAGACTTTTTTAGTGATCACTGCCCAACAAAAGTAAGCTCCGCCGAGAACGGTCCCAAGCCCGGCTGGTAAGGGGGTGGATTGAACGAGGGACCAACACCCCGTAAAAAGCACTCCTTGCTACAGAAACGCCAATAAAAGACTTATTCATTGATCGCCTCTTTTTCCAATTTTTTTAATTGATCATCCCCAACACGGCATGCTGCCAAGAAAACTTTTGTTTTTTTGGTTTTTTAAATCCCCCACCCCCCCAAATAGCTATTTAGTGGAGGTTCAATTTACAATGCAAGTTTATGCTAAATCGGTCCCTTAGTTTGTGTCCGGTTGCATTCCCACTTATTTTTTTTTAAATTTGATCTTTTTAATGATCCCACAAAAGGCGAGAGAAGTAACTTATTCATTGATCGACCCTTTTTTCCAATTTTTTTAATTGATCACCCCCAACACGGCGTGTTACCAAAAAGTCGTCGGTCACATGACGGTTTCTATTGAGAGACTAACCAGACCTGCCGTGTCTATTATTTTCTTCAATTTTATTCCCCCCCTCCTGTCCTTCCACCTTTCTACAAACCAGTTGATCGACTGACAGTTCGATATTCAATTTTCAATCTGTCCCCTTCTCTCCCCCCTCAATTATTTATTACTTTCTCCCTTCCAGCCCCCTCGCGATATCTTTTTTATTCTGCCAACACTTCATAAAAAATCACCCCTCGTCAGCGTTCGTAAATCACTGCCAATCAACAATCTCAAACTCCATTTCTTTTCTTCTATACACACTAGCCCTCCTCCTCCTTCTGGTACTATCCTCTTCCTTCTCCCCCATCTCCGCTCCCCCCTCCTTTCACTGTTTTATTTTTTTTGTTGCCTTCTGCCCTTGTCAACTTCCACCATTTTTTCTTCTCTCTCGCTTCTTCACTGCAATTATACTGGCCCGAGGCCAGATTTCTATTTGCGGCCAGCGAGCGTCTCCAAATATCGTCCAGATTCTAGAGGAGGAGGAGAAGGGGGAGGAGGAGGATGAAGAGGAGGATAATGGGGACTAAAATGTTTTTGAAAAGGAACTCTAGCGTGAGAGGGACAGGGAATCGTCTCTAGCGAGAGAGGGATAAGGAATTATCTCTAGTTAGTGAAGGACAGGGAGCTGTCACTAGAGAGGGAGTGATAGGGAGCTGTCTCTAGCTAGAGAGGGATACGGAATCGTTTCTAGCGAGCGAGGAACAGGGAATTATCTTTAACGAGAGAGGGACATGGAATTGTCTCTAGCGAGAGAGGGACATGGAATTGTCTCTAGCGAGAGAGGGACAGGGAATTGTCTCTAGCGAGAGAGGGACAGAGTATTGTCTCTAGCTAGAGAGGGATACGGAATTGTCTCTAGCGACAGAGGGACAGGGAATTGTCTCTAGCGAGAAAAGGATATGGAATTGTCTCTAGCGAGAGAGGGACAGGGAATTGTCACTAGCTAGAGAGGGACAGGGAATTGTTTCTAGCGAGAAAAGGACATGGAATTGTCTCTAGCGAGGGAGGGATAAGGAAATGGATCAGAAATAAAGAATTAGCCTCCGACAAGATTCAAACTTGCACCCCGTATCCTTGGGATCCCGTCTGGACAGCGCCTTATTGATTTAGCCACGGAGATCAACCAGCTGGAGGCATTAAAATCTTGTCATATAGCTACAATCTTCCTTCCCAAAAAGTAGTCATGTGACCAAATTTGAATTTCGCCTTCTGATGGGTCTCTGTGGCCTAAGCGATAAAGCGTAGTGCATGTCATACGGGTTCCCAATGATACAGGATGCGAGTTCGAATCTCGTTGGAGGCTACTTTATTTCCGATCCATGCTGCTTACTTAACGGTCGTAGAATGTAAAAACGACCTGAACGTTGTAATAAAAAGCAACA
This sequence comes from Architeuthis dux, assembly GCA_006491835.1. Lineage (NCBI taxonomy): Eukaryota > Metazoa > Mollusca > Cephalopoda > Oegopsida > Architeuthidae > Architeuthis > Architeuthis dux. The sequence goes on from VCCN01005704.1 coordinate 8,155,338, forward strand.
ATAATAAGATGAACTAGTCAAAATTAATACTGACATCTTTACTTTATGAACAAATAAGTGCACTTAAGGACAGAAAATGGATTCCGCGAACCGAGTTCAAACCCTAGTCGCAGCCGTGACAGACACTTCTGCATTAATATCCTTGATAGAGGTGTAAATCTAACCTTCCCCGCGCCTTCCACGTTTCTAGTGGCAAACTGTGACGTCATTAGCAGACTTCCGGTTCCACAGGTAAAAAGAATTATTTTGAATAGGGAAAATCTTGCTTGCTTCTTTTTTCGTCATTTTTTAAAAACATTTTTATTTCGATTGCAATTTGGTGCAGTTTGTCGATATAGGGCAGTCAGTTTATGCTGTATAAGAAATGTTGATAAGTTTTAGTCATTTTATCGATTTTTCACTCGTTTTTGCCTCGGAATCTTCGAGCAGACGAGCACTAACGCCAATTGACCTTTGACAACAAAACGACATATGTCGATAAAAAAAATGTCCCAAACTAGTAACCAGGTCAATTGTATGATAATAAACTTTGTATTATTAATAAGAAGAAAATTTGTAGAAAATTTCCATCTAAAAATTATTTCCGTAAACAATATAAACTCACTTTGCCAACAATACACCAAGAAGACTTACAATATGTTACGATGGCAATTTTTAAAATGGTTACAAGAATATATATGTCAAACATGTAATAATAACTTTATACATTACTCCTAAAATGGCTGCCGGATCTGTACACCTTGAATTGATTTGAAGCTTCCTTGATGAAAAGAAATCGCTTTGATTAAGATCAGAACTTAGACCAGTGGTTCCCAACTGGGAGGGGGTGATTTGGGTGGTCCAAGGGTGGAATAAGGCTATTAGGTAAAAATAAAAGTCCAGTCTAGAGGGGTTTCTGCACTTCTATCTATCAAGTTGAGAATGGTTGAAGATGTGCTCCCTCACTAATAAACCCTCAAATCGAAGAACTAGTAGCAAACAAAATAAGAACAGAGATCACATTGATGTGTATATTACGATGTAGTTACGAACACAGAATTCTTCTTTTTGGTAATAAATCGGAATTTCAAATGACGTGTTCTAATCATTTTCGCTTGCTTTCTTTGAGTAACAAATACGCAGCAGGAGATGTACAATTAATAAATTAAACTAATTCTTAGTATGAAGCTGTCTAATTATACGTAAAATAAAGTTATTATTTGAAATTATTCTTTGTTGCAACTTTAATAAATGGAAGGAGGTAATACTATTGACAAAAGTGGGGAATGGTTCAAAAAGGTTGGGAACCACTGACTTAGAGCAAGAAATATTTGAGGATATTTTCTATAGTTTTGAGAAGGGTCATTAATATTCAAATGGTTCTTCGGACGATTGAACTCCTTCTCTTGTTATTTGTGTTCCAAACACGACATTTCGGCCGATCCAAAGAGGCAGCTCACATCAAAATGTCGACTAAATGCATTAGCCAGACAAGTGCGGATTCCAACCCGATGTGGCTTCTACTGCTCAACAAATCTAAACCCGACAAGACAAAGACACAGAAACGCTATAATGCGCTATAAGGGCTACCCCCTTTAAACATAACTTCTGTTTACCCCATCACACTCGGATTTTACACCTGAAGAAAGCCGAAGAATGGATCGGCCGAAACGTTGTGTTTACAACACAAATAACAAGAAGGAGTTCAATCGTCCGAAGAACCATTTAAATATAAACTCTATTCAATTTGACTTGGGTTTTACCAATGATACACCACGAGGGCTTACAATATGTTATGCTGCACATTTTTTAAATGGTCGCAAGAATATATATGTCAAAAATGTAATCATAATTTTATACATTACTCCCAAAATGGCCGCCGAATTGCTTTGAAGTTTCCCCGGTGAAAAGAAATCGCTTTGATTAAGTTCAGAACTTAGACGAAGATCTGAAGATCACCCAAAATTAATATCACCTATTGCTAGTACATTAAGAAAAGATTATACGCTTTCAGTGATTTTTCTTTCCCCCCTTCTCTCTCTCTCTCTCTCTCTCTCTCTCTCTCTCTCTCTCTCTCTCTCTCTCTCAAGAACAATCATTAATACACGTTGTTTTATAAAATAAAGAGAGAAGTTTACTTTAACTCTTAAATTCATAAACCTCTTGTAATTGACAGTGGAACTCTTCAATGAATAGCATAAAAAATAGCAGAACTCTTCTGTGAATTGAATTTTTAAAAAATGTTTAAACCATCAAATGGTCAAAGGGGGATAATTTCAATCAAAAGTTATTTCCCGTGAAATTGAAATTCTATTTTCTTTGTATGAATTTAAGAATCAATGGGGAAAAGACATGGCTCATGATCATCCGGCTATTTCTAGAGATTTCCAGCTTGTGTCCAATTCATCTAGAGGAAGGGTTTGAAAAAGGGTAAAGATAAAAAACAAAACGCAGCGTTACTGGATCCAATGTTTCCCAAACATTTTTGGACTACCCCCCCCCCCCCCACCTTAGAGCATATATTTCATCAGCGCCCTATTCCTCGTATAATCGGTCGAAAATGATACATTGAAAATTAAATTTTAATATTTTTTTTAAAAGCTGCTGGTCGACCTGGGAAGGCAGCTCCGGTTTCCTGACAGAGTCATGACAACTCCGGTTTCCTGACAGAGTCACGACAACTCAGGTTTCCTGACAGAGTCACGACAACTCAGATTTTCTGACCGAGTCACGACAACACAGGTTTCCTGACCGAGGCACGACAACTCCGGTTTCCTGACCGAGTCACGACAACTCAGGTTTCCTGACAGAGTCACGACAACTCATCGGACTCTTCGAAGCAGGTGATCCTCATGGAGTTGACGATTCCCTGGGAGGACTGCATGGAGGAAGCCAGTGAGAGGAAACGGTCCAAATACCAGGAATTGGTGGAGCAGTGCCGAAGTGGGCGTTGGTGGACCCGTTGTGAACCTATTGAAGTGGGTTGTAGGGGCTTTGCTGGCCGATCGCTGTGCAAAGTCTACTTTCTGCTTGGTATTAATGGGGCATCAAAAAGAAGAGCCATGGGGGCTGCATAGAGGGCCTCTAGATGGCTCTGAATCAGAAGAAGCGTGTCGTGTGCCTTTGCCGCTGGGACACAAGTCAGATCTTGATCAACCCTGGCTGGGTCGTCTGTGTGAGGGTGTATGACGTTGAAAGACCCGAAACACCCAATGACCTCAGGAAACATCACTGACGATGTGTCTCAGAGCATCTTGAATGTATCTCAAAACATTAAACTTTAATAATTTATTTTTTAACCAAAAATATAATTGTACAAAAGTATTTAAAAGTACATGAGGTAGGAGGTATCGATTTGTATTCTTTGTCCCCTCTCCGCCTCTTGTCTTTCAACGCCCCCTACCATCCTTTGCCTTTTTGAGAAAATGTAAAGAGCGGGAGGAAGAAAAGAACCAATCACGGTGCGGGATTGGAGGGGTAATACAAATAATTTGCGATAAATACCCCCACAGACACATGATGGTATTACTAAGCAGCAGTACAGTATTCAGTATTCAGTATTATTAATTACTATTGAGCAGTATTAAGCAGTACAGTATTCAGTATGTATTACTAGTGAGCAGTATTACGAGCAGTAGCCAGCCAATTGGTGGCAATTTCAGTACCAAGTACAAGTATCCCCCCCCCCCAGACTTAGTTGAGTTACCATCGTCTCCGAGTGTTACCAGACGAAAAAACCCAGTCAAAGGATTTTTGAGTCGCGAGAGGGGGATTTTTCTCGCAATTCACCGTCTACGCGTCGTGAAATGGACCAAGTAAGGTTTTGCTTCCTCTATTCGTCTGACCGTTTATTCGGCTTCCTATTTCGTTTTTCCCCTTCCTTCCCCCGTTCGGAAATAATTACATTTGCCTGAAATTATTTCCAGCGGCCCCTTAGTTCTTCTAGCGCCCCTTTAAGTCTTCAACCGCCCCCAATTTTGGAATCACTGTGATAGACGAGCTGGCGGCGAGAACCAGCGCAGATATCCGATATCCAATCACCAGGTACAACACGACAAAACTCTCATTGTATTAGCTCTGGCTACTATTTACCTACGTCTTATTTTTGTAGTTGTTTTTATCGCTCTACGGCATCGAGCAAACAGACGACCCGAGTTGAATTGTGATAAAAACAAATCAAAAAACGTAAATTGAGATGACGGTAAATAGTACTTAAACAAAACTAATACAATGAGCTACAATACTTTATCTAATAATAAAAATAAATGATAAAATAACGAAAAGGCTCTTTTGTCACATCAACCGTAATGGGAAGTTGATTCTAGCCTTAATGATTAATTTAGCACGTTTTTAATTGTAACAGAACCGTCTAGTGGAAATATTTATTCAACAAAGTCAACTCTAACACAAGCAAATACGACTGCAGTGCGGCTATGATTTACATACCATGGGAGTAAGAGATGATAATGAATCACGTTTTAACGTCAATATGCTATTTTCCCTGTGGTTTAAAAAGACCTTGCCTAGTAGTACATGATTACTGTAGATATCAAAGAATACTCTCTCCCACCACCACCATTAGGGTCGTGCAGGGGGGCCATTTGGACCGGGCCTACGATTTGGGGGGGGGGCCTACTCCAGACACCTTGTTCATATTTTTTTGAATGGTAGACTCAAGGGGACTACATGAATTTTAAATTATATAACAATTTTGCCCAGACAAATACAAATAATTTTTTTAAAAAGATTTTCCGTACAATTTTATTTATCTTAAGTTCAGTAGCTGATATGACCTGAAACGCAATTTTCAAATTTGGGAAGACGGTCAGCTCAGCAAGATCACATACACAATTTTGAAACATGTTTTAAATAGACTTCTAGACAACACTTAATTTTAGTTGCTGATATGCTCTGAAATGCAATTTTCAAATTTGGGAAGACGGTTAGCTCAGCAAGATCACATACACAATTTTGAAACATGTTTTAAATAGACCTCTAGACAACAGTTAATTTTAGTTGCTGATATGCTCTGAAATGCAATTTTCAAATTTGGGAAGACGGTTAGCTCAGCAAGATCACATACAAAACTTTTGAAACACGTTTTAAATAGACAACACTTAGCCAATTTTGGATACATCATTTTCAAAAAAGCTTTTCACACTACATGTACATTTATATACAAAAACCTTGCATAAGTCATATGTATTTAGCATTGATTACAAACATACTTGGTGAGCAGTTTGAAAAAGTGCGGGGGCCTACTTTTTTTTAATGGACCGGCCTACTGCCGGCTCTGCACGGCCCTGCACACCATAACTGAACGGTGCGGTAATATTTGAAGAACAGCAGAATGTAAGAGAGAAATGATAATTTATACATAAAAAGCAGTATTGCTCATAAATATTTGAACAGGCACAAAATCTGATTTTATTTCCTGAGATTGCAGGGGCCATTTTGGATTTTGAGCAGGGAATCAAAATTAACTTACTAATTTGACAACTCTTCCGTATAACAATGTGAGTTCACTTTATTAATCTCTTTGAAAAATTCTGAACAAGATTTTAGAAGGATAAAAACAAACAAAAACAAACAAAAACTTGCTTGTTTTTTATTTAACAATTTAATTCTATTAAAAACCCATAAGAGCCCAGACGCATTTCTACTTGCAAATTGACACACATTAACGTGACTGCACCACGATGTTCAGTAGATGTCACCTAGTACACTTCATGAGTTAAAACCAAGGATAAAATATAATATTATATAAGAGACTGTGCAGATCAATTAAATTGTATGTGACACTTAGTACACTTCATGAGTTAAAATCAAGGATAAAATATAATATTATATAAGAGACTGTCCAGATCAATTAAATTGTATGTGACACCGGTGTCACAGTGGGTTCTTAGGGGTTAAAAAACATTTTCAAGAAATTTAGCATTCACCACAAAAAATGACTAAAAACATCCCTTGTTATGTTGATTGCAAAAGATTTGGTTCTTCTTGCGTAATGTTCCTGTTTTTAACTCTAAAAAACAGGCGACTGGTTGTCTGTTCAAATACTTATAACAGGTACTGTATATTGTGTATATTTGTTTTTAGGGCCTAAACCTCCGGTCGTAATTTCAAATATCTCAAGACATTTCTATATTCATTGAGTCGTGTAAAAGACTTGAAGACTATTTTGGGGTCATATCAGACAATTGGCGGTCGCATCGTAATTTGTTGTGTAAGCCTATTAAAACAGTCAACGAAAACTGTCAACATTGACCAAAACTGTTAACATAGGTTTCTTCAGTTTTTAAGTGATTTGGGCTATCTATCTATCTATCTACAAATGTGTCACGCGTACAGGCCGCGCCAATGGAGCTAGAGGGCTGAACATTTAAACATTTACTCCTTATGTCTAGAAAAACCTGTTCTTTTTTGTTTTTTGAAAATTAACTAAATAGGTTTTTAAAGGGGTTCAATTTTCAATGTAAGCTTATCCTAAATTGATCCCTCAGTTTGTGTCTTGGTTTTTGAAAATTCAGATTTTTCTTTTAGAGATCTCTGGCCACAAATTTAAACATTTACTCCTTATTATCTCTAGAAAAAACGTTTTTTTGTTTTTTTAACACCCCCCCCCCAAAAAAAATAGGTTTTAGAGAAGAGTTCAATTTACAATGAAAGTTTATGCTAAATTGGTTCCTATGTTTGTGTCCGGCAGCTTTCGTGCTTGTTTTTATTTTAAAGTCATACTTTTTAGTGATCACAACCCAACAAAAGGCGAGAGAAGTAACTTACTCATTGATCACCCCTTTTTCCAATATTTTTAATTGATCACCCCCAACACAGCATGCTACCAAAAGACGTTGGTCACATGACGCTAAAAGGCTATTGCTGCTGCTGCTGCTGCTGCTGCTGCTGCTGATGATGATGATGATGATGATGATGATGATGATGATGTCTAGAATAGGTTTTCGTTTTTTGAAAATCCCCTCCACTAAATAGGTTTCTAGTGGGGGGTTAAATTTGCAATGTATGTTTATGCTAAATTGATCCCTTAGTTTGTGTCCGGCAGCCTTCGTGCTTGTTTTTTAAAAATTCGAACGTTTTAGTGATCACCGCCCAACAAAAGGCGAGGGGTGTAACTTATTCATTGATCACCCACTTTTTCTAATTTTTTTTAATTGATCACCCCCAACACAGCATTTTAGTGGGGGTTTAAATTTACAATGAAAGCTTATGCTAAATTGGTCCCTTAGTTTGTGTCCGGCAGCCTTTGTGCTTGTTTTTTGAAAATTTGAACTGTTAGTGATCACCACCAACAAAAATGCGAGAGAAGCAACTTATTCATTGATCACCCCCAACACAGCATGCTGCCAAAAGACGTTGGTCACTTGACGGTTTCTATTGAGTGACTAACCAGACCTGTCTTCTTTCTTTTCTGGATTTCATTTGGAGAAGAGACAAATCGTCTTTGGCAAAAGAAATAGAAAACATAAAATCGATATTGTCTCACCTCAATGTTCATTTGTTTAACGAAGCTGTCCCTGCAATCAACCCACCCAGACCAGACAACAAAAAATAAAACAAAAATAATAACAAGTCTGGCTGCTGCAGGGTCAAACTACACTTCTATTCTGACTGAAGATGATTACTGCAACGTTTGTATTGTATACAGTATCGCCCATAAATGAGTACACCCCTACCACTATTTTATAGAAAGTTAATTTTCTTCTAAAACATTACAATTACACAATCAAAACAGATATTATCAGGTATTATTTATGACCAAACTCTACAGCATTGAAACTCTGTTGCCGTCCAAAAATCTGTACACCCCTACCACTATTTTATAGAAAGTTAATTGTCTTCTAAACCAAACATAGCAGGATTTTATTATTTCTAGTAGAATCAACATTATATATGATATTATCAGGTATTATTTATGACCAAACTCTCCAGCATTGAAACTCTGTTGCAAAAAATATGAATATGTTGCTGTCCAAAGATGAGTACAACACTACGAAAAAATATTTTAGTTTCAATGTTGTAGAGTTTGGTTGTAAATAATACCTGATAATATCAGTTTTGATTGTGTAATGTTCCACTAGAAATAATAAAGAAATGTAAAAACAGGTTTTTCACTCAATATTATTTTAAAAAAATATTTTTCATCATTTTATCGATTTATTCCGATATCTTATAAATTTTTTAAATGCATTTTTTTATTCTTTCTATGCCTTGGTTCAACTGAAACTTATATAACAATATTATAACAGGGATGAATAATTAAATATAGTGAAATGATGAAAAATATTTACCGCCTGTATTTTTAATATATTTTATTGTTATTTGTTTATGTAAATTGGGAGCTGCAGGCGATAATATGCTTTTCTGGCACGGCGCAGCTTTCGTGCATTTTAATCTTGTTTATTTTTTCCACTCAAATATATGTGTACTGTATTGTCTACCATACATTTTTTAAAATTCTTTTTTCATTTTTGTACATTTTGTTCATACCTATTTGACAATGATGAGATTGGGGAGGGAGATACCAAGGCTGGGGGGGTGATACAAAAGCATTTACAGCAAGTGAGCTTCAACCTTTCGAAGTACTTTTGTAACGAGACTGAGGGCACTAAGTACACGTGGATTGTGTCACCATTTACAGCCAGTATTCAGTCTGTTCTCGATTCTTTGAAAGAGGATTTAAATAATGACTTGACTTTTAAGCCAGTGTTTGAATCTTCAAAGTATTTGGAATTTTGGTTAAAAATAGTCAACGATCCGAAGTTTCAAGCCCTTGTATTGCAAGCAGTGAAGATTCTACTTCCATTTCCGACAACATATTTATACGAAGCTGGATTTCCAGCTTTAACAATAATAAAAACTAAGCAGCACAATAGACTTAATGCAGAATTGGACATCAGACTGGCATTGGCACAGTCGGTTGCGTCACGAATAAAAACCCTCGTAAAAAAATAAACAATCTCACAAACAAGCCAGAAACCAACACTAATACTGTTTTTCCGAGAGTTTTTGTAAGATTTGAGTTTATAAAAATAAATGTCTAGTTGTAATATGGTTTCTGAATGTCTCAGTTAGAGGTCTGGGGCCTAGGTTTTGTCCAAAGTCGAGAAGGGGGTGCCGGCAAAAACATCTGAGAACCAGAGCTCTAAGATTTTACTCTTTCTAAAAATAAAGGTCAGTCACTACGATAGCAAAATAAATATTTTCTTCAGGGGTGTAACTGAGAGAAAGGGGCGATTTTAAATCCCAATGGAGGGGGGTGCACACAAAGGTTTTAAGAATAGTAGTTCACCTACTGGATTATACAATAACAAATTTCACTAAATGTTGGAGGGGCCCCCTCAAGGGGCCAAGCTCCGCGCCCTCAAATATCAAGCTACATATCTGCCTTTAATAATTTCCGAGGCTTTTGAAATGTCTGCCTATTCAACAAGCTCACGGGTTCCCCAGTAATACCTTTGTGGACCCTAAGAGGACTACGGTCTCCAGGTTGGGCACCACTACACTAAAGGTTGGAGGAGGGGGCCCTCAAGGAGCCAAGCCCCCACCCCCGGACCCCAAATTTCCAACTATGCACCTGTTTTTCTTTAGTAAAACGTAGTCAACTACTGGCTTTTTTTCAAATTAATGAAATCAGTGTAAACGAACGCTCTTTAATCTGTAAAAAAGATCGGCTAAGTTGGTAAATTTTCTAACAAATCAATTTTTCATCTAATTAGTTTTAAAATAAGGAACACGAAAGAACGCAGGAAGATGTTCCGCACCAAACTGCAACCACTTAGCGTCCAAAAAGAGCTCACTTTATCCTTCCAGCTCGAACTGAAAAACAGACATGAGCCTCTTACAGAACCAGAAGAGAATAACAACGACACCAACATCAAGGAGCTCAACAACAAAATAACAACCTCTCTGGTTGAAGTTGCCATTATGTTTAAGAAAAAGAACAAACAAACCATCAGTAAACTCTCAGAAGAATCTCATGGAAAAACGTAGAAATCTCAAACCACTGATAACAGCAAGAGAAAAGATTGAAGCAATCGAACTAAACAATATGCCAAAAATGGTACTAGGGCATTTGCGTCCTGGACAGCTGCGTCCCGGTTATTTCCTTCCCTGGACATTTGCGTCCTGTATTTTTTGCGTCTCGGTTATTTGCGTCCCACTATATGTAATTATTACCGGGTAACAAACCCCCATGTTATAATTGTAGCCAACTGAGTGGTGCCTCGTTCATTTGCGACTGAGCTATTTATAAACAAGCCCCTCTCTCTCCCGGTGAAGGTGGTATGAGAGAAAAATAAAAAGGTAGTTATAATTTAAATAATAATGAATAATAATTTGTGTCGTCCCGGTCATTTGCATACCACTATATGGTGGAGCAAACAAACCATCAGTAAACTCTCAGAAGAATCTCATGGAAAAACGTAGAAATCTCAAATCACTGATAACAGCAAGAGAAAAGGTTGAAGCAACCGAACTAAACAAAACCATCTAAAAAGAAACGAACAAGAAGATAAAAGAAGATAAACAACGGTAGACATCAAAAAAGATTCTCGTAAAAGGTAGAGGTTTCAAAACTATCAACAGAACTCTCAGTACAAGAAGAATGTAAATAACTAATGTGTTCAAAGAAAATGGAGACCTAACAACGGATAGGGAACGAATTGTCGAACACGCCCAAGAATTCTACAAAAACCTCTATTCCTGCAAAACAAAGGACACAAAACAATGAACAAGATATACAAGTAACGAGTCTCCAATTTGAAGACTTCCCAGAAGTTACTCCGTGGAGGTGAAGCAAGCCATCAAACAATCAAAAAAGGAAAGGCACCCCAACCAGATAACACCACCATCGACCTACTCAAAAAAGCTGGTAAAGTTATCACTAGGAAACTAGCCCATCTATTCAATTTATGACTCAAACAGAGTAAAGTTATATTGTTATATAAAAAAGAGGAACCCGAAAGATCTAAACAACTACAGGTCAACAAGCCTACTGAACTGCGTCTACAAACCTTTACCAAAGTGATCACCAACTGAATCAACAAAATGCTAGATGAAAACCAACCACGGGAACAGGCTGGCTTCAGAAGAAGCTACTCGACCATTGAACAACCCCATTTGGTAAATCAACTCAAAGAGAAAGCAGCAGAATATAAAATGCCACACGCTGTATTATTTGTTGACTTCAAGAAGGGCTTTGACTCAGTGGAAATCCCCAAGATCATTGATGCTATCATACAACAAGGTGTAGACCCCGTATATGTCAGAGTTTTACTACATATCTACCGACACATCAATTCCTTTATCAGGACATGTAAATATACATACACTTAAACCAAAACATTATGACCAAAGACATATGCTAGGGCATTTGCGTCCTGGACAGCTGCGTCCCGGTTATTGCCGTCCCTGGATATTTGCGTCCTGTATTTTTTGCGTCTCGGTCATTTGCGTCCTACTATATGTAACTATTACCGGGTAACAAACCCCCATGTTATAATTGTAGCCAACTGAATGATGCTTCGTTCGTTTGCGTCTGAACTACTTATAAACAAACCCCTACCTCTCCCTGTGAAGGTGGTATGTGAAAAAAATAGAAAGCTAGTTATAAATTAAATAATAATGAATAATAATTTGTTGCATCCCGGTCATTTGCATACCACTATATGGTGGATATGGTTAGACTATGTGGAAAAGAAAGATTGAGAAAAGCGTGTTATGTCTCAAACATGTTTATTATCATGAAGATACATCTTTATGCATTTCATCGTTGTGAACAACGTCGCCAGAAGAAATTTGAACATAGCAGAGTCGTATGATAATCCATGTGGTGTGGTGTGAATGAAACGAGATGTGTTTCCCCATGCCACATTGATGATCGCACGACTCTGCTATGTTCAAATTTCTTCTGATGACGTTCTTCACAATGACGCAATGCATAAAGATTTATCTTTTCATGATAATAAACATGTTTGAGACATAACACGCTTTTTTCAATCTTTTTTTCCACATTGTCTAACCATATCCACCATTATGTCGGATTCCCTCGCATCCAAACAACAAACATACCACTATATGTAACCATTACTGAGTAACAAAACCCCATGTTATAAGTGTAGGCATGAGGGGTGCCGCGTTTGCGACTCAGCTACTTATAACACGGGAGGTCATTTCCGGGCTAACACCTGGGCGGAAGTGGAAGTGGCCCCAATGACCTCAGGAAAGATTGCATATGCGTGGGTGTCCGAAAACAGGATGTTGGACACACCAACGTGGGCGTATCGAAGCCCATAAGAAGGAGAGATACACAGGACACCCGAACAGACTCAGAGCCGAGAGCAGAGAGAAGCAGAGACAGACAGCAGCCGGTCTTGAAAGCACGGGACCCGTTCCCCTGTTGGGAACAGGTCGGCTCCCCTTGTCTCTCTCCCACTCTTCATTCTCCGCCACGACACAATGTATCTTATGAAATAAAAATATATCCTCATATTTTTATAAACAAGTTTCGAGTCTTCCTTTTTCCTCCCGCAAATGAGCAACCCAACGACAGAACATATAAAAGAGGCTATACACCCCCTTCTCTCTCCCCCTGGGTAGGTGGTATGTGAAAAAATAACTAGATAAAAGGGTCGTTATAATTTAAATAATAAAAATAAATTAAAAAAGCAGTTATAGTTTTGTCAAAACAAGGAAGACTACATCAAAACTTTTTTTTATACTTTTTACATTTCTTGATTAAATTATAACTTTTTAATTTATTTTTTTAACAAGAAAAACAAAAATAAAAAGTTTTTATTTCGTTATCTACGAAGTTATTGGCCATTTTTCGTCAAAGATACCGCGGCCATTTTCATCATTTTAAACCATTGGCGATTCTCGCTACGGAAGATCATACGCGTAAACATCTTCTGCTTTAAAAATGTGACTCCTTTGGAGAAAGGTTTTTTTTTCTTTTAAGAAAATATTTTTTTTTTCTTTTAAGAAAATATTTTTTTTTTTTCTTTTAAGAAAATATTTTTTTTTTAAGCGGAAAAAATTCAAATTTAATTTAAATATGAATAAATATATGTAAATAATTTCCTTTAATTATTGTTTTGTTCTTGTTTGCTTTAAATATATATGTTATGCCGAATCGGTGAAGTTGCCTATTTCACAAAAAAACCTACATATTTGTAAAAAAAGTTTGATTTCACTTTGATTTTTGATTGTAAAAAAATAGTTGTTTTTTATCCTTGTTTTGATTAAATAAACTTTTGATCAAATTAAAACTACGTAATTTTCCAGTTTTTTACAAAAAATATATAAATGCGTAGTGCCAATTTGATACATATTAGTGCCGTAGACGTCATTTTTGGGTTGGGGGGAGGCACATTTCCATTTTCTCCTAAAAGATTTGATTTTACTCACCCTAACAGCCTTGCAAAGTGCACAACTGGAATGTTTCCACCTAAAAACTTGATCAACATTCAAAGGCACCGAAGGCTATAATTTAGTTAGTGCAAAGGAACCCCGACCGTATGCCTTGTCCTAGATTAATAAGCGTCTACGGCCCTGCATATATGTGAATAAATATATATAAATAATTTCTATGCCGAAAGAATGCCAAAACTTCCCAAGAGCAGAAGATATTTACGCATATGATTTTCCGTAGCGAAAATCGCCAAGAGGTACCTTCGACGATAGATTGTTCGATCATGAACATTCCAAGATGCAATGGAAAAGGTTGCTGCAAATTTGTCCCCTTGCCTACAATTATAACATTGGATTTGTTACCCAGCAATAGTTACATATAGTGCGACGCAAATGACCGGGACGCTAAAATACCCCAGTGATCGGGACGCATTTGACCGGGACACAATTGTCCTGGAACGCAAATGACCGGGACGCAAATGACCGGGACGCTAAAATACCTGGCGCAAATGTCCAGGTACGCCAATGACCAGGACGCATTTGACCATGACGTAGTTGTCCAGGACGCAATCGACCTGTCACCGCCCAAAATGACTGCTACTATCTCCCGAGTTGGGGTGGTCCGAAACCCCTGGATCGGCGCCTGATATTACGTAACGACTTCCCTGTCCTTACACATAGACAATGATATAAGATGGACCAAATTTGACAAAGGGCTAATTTTATGGTGCTCCGAACGCGTTAACTATTTTGCGACAACGGGCATATACGAGGTCTGTCCATAAAGAAACCGAACAGCGCACCAATGAGACGTTTCAGCTTGCTCTGACTGAAGAAAAAAAACGCCAAGCGCACTAGACATAAGCTCACTCTCACACGTGTAGCTCAAAAACTAACCGACATGGCTTGATGCAGTTTTTTTTATACAAAAGGTCAAGGTCACTGCTACATAACATTTCAGTCAGAGCACGCTAAAACTTCTCATTGGCGCACTGTTTTAAATTTCGGTTTCTTTATGAACAGACCTCGTTATCAAATAGTTAGTATTATCAAAATCAGTCGATCCCAAACATGAATCAATTCTTTTTTTTTAATTTTAAAAGTTTAGAAATTATGGAAATAGCATAAGATTACAAAGAATCTGTCAGATTTTCAAGAGAGTTTGATCTGTGAATTGTGTTAAATTGTAGATGTGTTTGCATTTATGTACATTTGAATATGTTTTTATGAATTGTGTATTTGTTTAGAAGTTGATGTGTAAATATTGTGTATAGTTTGGAGATGACCAAAGAGGCATAATTAAAAAACAATGAATTTAATAGCAAAACAATGAATTCATAACAATGAATGTAAATTGTTGCAATTTTCATACCCTTTGTTTAATGTTATCAGTCGGTTATTGTTATCTAAAAGACCCTGTCCCAAAGTGATCACAATAAGCGACTTCCTCTGTATTGCAGACACACATACCAAAGCTATGCATAGGTAGGCGTACAGGGCCGGTTTTAGACCTCAGGGGTCCCGGGACACTGCAAGAATACACAGAAATTAAAATACACGGCAAATCATTAAAATTTATACATCAAAGTCCGAGTATTGCATGTAATTGGAACTGGCAAGTTATACACTATACTAGAAGACCCTCCGAATTATTCCGAAATCTTTCATTTAAACTGTTTTCTGAGCGTTTTAAATCTTTTCGTCTCAACACATGACAATCTTCTCTTTCTCTTTAGGCGGCTAGAGGCCCATACAAAAATGAATCTTACTTGGGCAAATACTTTGTAGGGAGGTAATAAAAGTTTAAAACTATATCTAGCCGAAGACCCTAAGGTCAGCTGATGAGGCATCTATACAAAGTGTTTTCAAAGAAGCTGTCGCTGTATATGCCAATTCCCAGACGTATGCCGCCAGACTTCGCTAGAAAAGTTATGAAATTATTTCTGAAATATTTACTATTTGTAAAAAGAAATGGAACTAGAATGATAGTTCCGTAGCATTTTTAAATTTTCAAATTTGGGAAGACGGTCAGCTCAACAAGATCAGATACAAAACTTTTGAAACATGTTTTAAATAGACTTCTAGACAACACATAATTCCAGTAGCTGATATGCCCTGAAACGCAATTTTCAAATCTGGGAAGACAGTCAGTTCAATAAGATCACATACAAAACATTTGAAATACGTTTTAAATAGACTCATAGACAACACTTAATTCCAGTAGCTGATATGCCCTGAAACGCAATTTTCAAATCTGGGAAGACAGTCCGTTCAACAGGATCACATACAAAACCTTTGAAACACGTTTTAAATAGACTCCTAGACAACACTTAATCCCAGTAGCTGATATGCCCTGAAACGCAATTTTCGAATCTAGGAAGACAGTTCAACAAGATCACATACAAAAGATTTGAAACACGTTTTAAATAGACTCCTAGACAACACTTAATTCCAGTAGCTGATATGCCCTGAAACGCAATTTTCAAATCTGGGAAGACAGTCAGTTCAACAAGATCGCATACAAAACATTTGAAACACATTTTAAATAGACTCCTAGACAACACTTAATTCCAGTAGCTGATATGCCCTGAAACGCAATTTTCAAATCTGGGAAGACGGTCAGTTCAACAAGATCACATACAAAACATTTGAAACACGTTTTAAATAGACTGCTAGACAACACTTAATTTCAGTAGCTGATATGCCCTGAAACGCAATTTTCAAATTTGTGAAGACAGTCCGTTCAACAGGATCACATACAAAACCTTTGAAACACGTTTTAAATAGACTCCTAGACAACACTTAATTTCAATAGCTGATATGCTCTGAAACACAATTTTAGCCTATCTTACATAATTTTCAAAAGCCCCCATACAGTAAAAAAAAAATTTAAAAAAAACTTTGGAAGACAGTCGGCTCACCATGGTGGATCCACCCCCGCATAGAAAGATTAAATGAGTTGTCTATCTGAAATAAATACATGTAATTACATGCCAGAAAAACTCCAAGTAGTTTTTTAGGTAAGACGAATTACAAAGAACATAGATATGCTGCTATGTAATCTTTTCCATAGATAACAATGGCTAACTCAACAATTTTTAATTATCATATTTTTGTATAGACGGGGCCCGGGGCAATTTCTCCTCTTGTCCCCTTATAAACCCGGCCCTGGAGGCGTACATTCATTTATGCATACTAGTATTAATAACAAATCGCCGACTTTAAACAAATTGGAAATGTTTGTTGAAGAAAGTCTGGTACAAGGTTAACTCTTTACAAACCACACGTATACATATACACCAGCACACATGCTAAGGTAAACACATATATTAACACATAATATACATTTATAAACAATATTTTATTAGAAACCGTCAACCAATACTGTCACCAAAACTGTCAACATAGGTTTCTTCAGTTTTTAAGCTGGTCTGACTGGCTATCGATGTATGTATGCATCGCGCGTATAGGCCGCACCAATGGAGGTAGCTGGCTAAATTTATAAATTTACTCCTTATTATGTCTAGAAAAAAAAATTGTTAAAAAAAAAAATAGGTCTTTAGTGGAGGGTTCAATTTACAATGCAAATTTATGCTAAATTGGTCCCTTAGTTTGTGCCCGGTTGTGTTTCCACTTGTTTTTTTTTTTTCGTTGAAATGTTGGTCTTTTTAATGATCCAACAAAAGGTGAAGGTGAAGTAACTTATTCATTGATCACCCATTTTTTAATTCATCACCTCCAACACGCCCTGCTGCCAAAAGACGTTGGTCACGTGACGGTTTCTATTGAGAGACTAACCAAACCTGTACATTCTTGCCTACACAATTTATGCTCTTGAAGATATATACACATACTCTGAAATGTAGTTATTTAAATACCTTCGGGGGAGGGGTAGAATATGACACAAGGTCAATTTTAATGTGGAGTTTCACACACATACGTATGGGCAGCACATACTTACAATACCTGATGTTCCCAAGCGGTCACCCATCTAAATACTGATCAGGCTCGACGCTGCTTAACTTCTGTGATCGAACAAGAACCGGTGCTTTCAGAGTGATACCTATACTATATAGACTTCTTTGTATCGACACATAAAACACCCACATGTACGCGCATATATACAGGTATACCTTGAATAGTACGGATAATTCGTTCCCAAATCACTGTTCAAAACCGCACTGTTCAAGGTCTTATTATAATTTAATGCTTTTATTTTCAGCCTTTACATTAATTTGTACAGCAATACATTAACCGTACTACATCAAAACTCGCACCAACCAAAACCGCACTATTCAAGGTATTCCTGTACATACAGAGAGGCATACGTATACATGCTCATAGCATGCATGCACACACGCATATACCGTCAGTTATTGTACTCAGTGACACATGACGTCACCCAGGAGCCTGAGCCAAATTGTTTAGACTGTTGATGTCTACGGCAAGTGAGTGCACCTTACTCTCCATCCTTGGCCCTTCCCCCCCTCTCACTTTGCATCTTTCTCTCCATCCCTTGTCTCCCTTTCGCTTGCTCTTCCCCCTCACTTTATATCTTTCTCTCCATCCTTTACGTTTTTCAACTCCTCTCTCTTTGCATCTTGCTATACCCTCTCTTTTCATCTTTCTCTCTGTCATTCACACTTTTCAACCCCTCTCTCTCTCTCTTTCTTGTTTTCCTTTTCTTTCGCTTTTCCCCCTCTCTTTTCATCTTTCTCTCTCTTTTCATCTTCCTCTCTCTTTATTTTTCACGTTTTTCAACCCCCTCTCTTTCGTTCGCTCTTCCCCCTCTATTGTTATCTTTCTCTCCTTCACGTTTTTCAACCCTCTCTCTTTTTTTGCTCTTCCCCCTCTCTTTTTATCTTTCTGTCTTTCGCTTTTTCACCCCCCCTCTCTCTCTCTCTCTCGCCCCATCTACGGCAAGTGAGTGCACTACCTTTCTCTCCATCCTTTCTCTCTCTCTTCCCCCTCTCTTTTTATCTTTCTCTCTATCGCTCGCGTTTTTCAACCCCTCTCCCTTTTCCTCCCTTTGTTTCGCTCTCTCCCTCTTTTTTTCTTTCTCTCTATCCTTCGCATTTTTCACCTCTCTCTCTCTCTCTCTTTCTCTTTCCCCCTCTATTTCCATCCTTTTTTTCAACTTCCTTTCTATCCATCCTTTCTCTCCATCCTTTCTCTCCATCCTTTCTCTCCCTTTCTACCCATCCTTAATCTCCCTTTCTATCCATCCTTACTCTCCCTCCATCCTTACTCTCCCTTTTTCTCTATCCTTACTCGCCCTTTCTATCCATCCTTACTCTCCCTTTCTTTCTCTCTTTATCTTCCTCTCCATCTTTCGCGTTTTCAAACCCCTCTCTCTCTGCATCTAGCTACCCCTCTTAATCGTCTAACAACCCCACCACCCACACCAGGGCTGCTGCTGCTGCTGCTGTTCTTCCTAATTCGAACTACCGACTCGATGCACTCAACAACACCGTCGTAGCAGCGTCTTCACCCGGTTTTATACTTTCTGTTATTTCTCATTCGGCTTCTATACGGCCCTACCATGGATCTTCCCGACTTCTTCATGTTCTTCTTCTTCTTATCTTTCATTCCATAATTCGTTCATTGCTTGTTCTTCATTGGGAATCTATCTCTTCTCTACCAAATCGTTTATTTGTTCAAATTCTTTATTTCCGACTTTTACACCCCTATAAGTAGAACGATGCTATATTACCATTGTTGTTTATATACAGTCGCAGTACAAACTGAAAAGCTTCCCTATTTTAGCGATATCTTTACACTTTAAGATACTCTCAGATTTTTTGTTTTTATTACTATTATTATTAATTATTATTATTATTATTATTATTATTATT
>VCCN01005704.1:8242568-8252751 GCA_006491835.1 Architeuthis dux
TTTTTTTTCTTCAGTGGAGAAGTAGAGTCATTGGTATCACCGTATATGCCGAGATATAAGACGACTGGTTTACCAGGGTATTTGGTGGATTACCGCTCAATGCAACTCAGATAACCAGTGGTAGAAATCGGGAAGGTTACGCTGCATATACCTACCTTTAATTTCAGTGTAAGTAGGTTATATGGTCTCAAAACGGCTCCGAAATTGGCCATATTTGAAAAGATTACCCACGGGTCTTTCGTTGCCTCGTAATCCCCAGTTGCACAAGTTCACTTCGCTGATGGACCCCTCTGTGATCCTCGAGTATAAATCCTAGATACAGTCTTACCGTATACCTCGTTCCCAAAGCCCATTTCCATCACTGTCCATATCTGTCCATATCAAGTATGGTAATAATTATCTCCCTTTAGGATAACTCTTCTATCATATATACTGTCTGCCTTTTGATCTAGTTGGGACAACAGTCTTTGTATAAGCTGAATAAATTGTAATGAAGAACAAGGCTTGACTGTATTGAACTCAAGGAGCTTTATTCAGCGTATACAAAGACTAGACCAAAGGGCAGACAGTATATATAGTCTGATAGATGAGTTCTCCTAAGGGGAGATAATTATTACCACATCAAGTACCGGTAGATAGTCCCTAGTCATAATACCAGTGCATTGGATGCAATGTAATATTTGCATAGTTTTGTTGGTGCTCTTGTAATGGAGGGGGCCCAGAGCGTAATATGCGTAAAAGAGTTATTCCCCTTGCAAGATTTTTTTTTTCAATTTGGGAGTCTGGACATACACGAAAACAACTTTATTCAAAAAATTATTTTAATACAAAACAATTTAATAACAATAATTTGATACACAATTTTATACAAAGTTATTTAATAATCTATTTTAATACATTCAAATAGTTTTTCGGACGATTGAACTAAGGGTACCCAGAGCCGGATTATACTATACGGTTGAGTAGATAACAGGGGCCTGGAAAAATTCTGGGATATTCATATTTTTCTTAATTTTATTTTTGACAGGACCATAGCCGGATTAGCCTATACGCAAACTACTCTACGGGGTAGGACCCAAAATAAATAGCAATTTAGAAATGTATCTAAATAAAACTGTCAAAATAAGAACATTCCCTGGTGTGAAGTCTGAGCGCTCACTATAATTGTTAAGATATTGTTAATATCTTAAAACTTAATAAAAATGTCCTAACAAATATCTCTTTAAAAATGGAATGAATATATTACAAATCAGCACATAACAATCCACTTTATTCACACGGTTGACAGATAGCATTACTTACTTAAAATTATACACGAAACGGGGTGGGGTCAAGATGGGGGCCCCCATATTGCTAATAGCCATGGGTCCCTGGTATAGATTAATCTGGCCCTGATAGTACCTGCTTTAAAAAATAAAAATTCTGTTTACTCCATCACACGCAGATTTTATACCTGAAGAAGGCCGAAGAATGGATAGGCCGAAACGTCCTGATAACAACACAAACAACAAGAAGGAGTTCAATCGTCCGAAGAACTATTTGAATGTTAATGACCCTACTATAGAAAATATCTATTTTAATACAGTTTATTTTAATACAATAAAGCAAGGGGGATAACTCTTAGTCTTTTACACATATTTGTCCTTGGACCCCACTATTACAAGAGTATCGTGTTTGTTTTTTTCTAATTAAATGTCCGTCTCATAAACCGGCATATACGGTACTTGAATGTGTGTGTCTGCAGTCGTAATAAAACTAGGCTTTGTATCAAAATTTGTGTAAGAGACAAGGGAGATAACCCATCTGTGTTCATCCTCGTGTGAGGTTCGCTATTTAATTAAAGGCTGACCCTTTCGGCCTTAAACGCTGTAAAGCACGTGTGAATAATTTCATGAATGGATAATTTCATGAATGAATAATTTCATGAATGATTTTAATACAACGGAAACCTTTTTCAATAAACATGACAAAACAAACGGCTTGCGTTCTTTATTAATTGATGAAGTATTGTAACAATATTTCTTTTTTTTAATTTGACTAGTTTTTACCTTCCATCTTTCAATTCGGGCTATCGTTTCTATGGCATCTGAAATAAAGAGTAGACCTTCGTTGAGAATCGAACTCACACCCGCATTACCGGGGGAGTCCAGTTTGCGCCTGGCTGTCTTTACCAATCGGCCACGAAGACTTTTCATGGTTTGGCATAGAAACGATGACTCCAAATTGAAAGCTGTATAAAAACAAAAAACAAAAATTAAGATGAGGGTTCCGGGTAAAAACTAGTCAAACTTAATAAAAAATAAAAACGACTTGCGAACGAAATAATTTTAAAATGTGGACGTTTTACGGAATTTCCACTTGGTACAACTTAGCGAAGGTGGTCCTGATTGGACATCGCGTGACGTCACGCAGATACGAGTTCTGTCGAAAATCTATGAAGCGAACCATTAACAATACAATTCATGTATTTATTTAGTGACTTTCTTTCAGGAATTCTGTTCTTTCTTCTTATTTATGCGCCATTTTAGCATTGAGTGTGCGCAGGTGTGAAATTTTCACACTCCCACCCACTACGTGACACCAGCAGAATTTCAATTGGGACCACCTTCGTTAAGTTGTGGCTTTCACTTTAACCACTTGAAACTACACCATTGATTTGAGCCCCAGATCGATTAAAACCAGGGGTGGATCAAGGTACAGGCGACATGGCCAGTCGCCGAGGGCGCCAAGTACTAAGGGGCGCCTATCATGAGTCTGAAAGAGTAGGATTTTCCAGATACAAATGGAAAAATCAGAAAATTAAGAAATTAAACAGAATCATTGCAATACACTTTTTATTCCTATATACCGTATTTCACTATGTATAATCCGCATTTTCCTCAAAGTTTGTGTGCTAAAAAATTCAGGTGCGTATTATCTACGGAAACATAATTGTTATAAATATTTGTATACATAATTGTATACACGGGATAATGCATTTTTCATTTAAAATTGAAGCTCAAACGGGGGCGGATTATCTATGGTTGCGGATTATACATGGTGAAATACGGTATTTATTTTTCTCACTGTAAAACATAAAGAACAGGATTAGAGACCTTTAACACCGACTCAGAAGACCAATTCATTCGGGGGTTACCTCCCTTGATGAGTTTCAAGTTCAAGTGAAAAATGGAGATAACACCTTAAAAATTAAAATGGATTATCTCCCCCTTGAAAGAAAAATAGATTGTTATTTCTAATTTCTTTGAATAAATTAAATTGTTAATTTGTTTTTATTTGTGCGCTGTTTTTTAACATCGAGTGGGCAAGTGTGTGAAACGTTAAAGGTTTGTATGGAAATAAAGTTGTTTTTATTTATTTTAGTGTGCCGTTTTAACATCGAGTTGGTGAGTGTGTGAAACGTTAAAGTATTTTTTTTAAAATAAAGTTGTTTTTATTTATTCTATTTGTGTGCCGTTTTAACATCGAGTGAGCGAGTGTGTTAAACGGTGAAGGTATTTTTTTAAATTAAGTTTTTATTTATTTTAGGAAATCAAATAATGGATAATTTTATATCCGACAAAATATGATAATTATAAAGACATTTAATTAATTGGGAACCTATATTTGCTCGGCTCCAGTGTGTAAAAAGAACTCCTGCCTCCCATGAAAGTGTTGTTAGCTAAGTGGGTAGATCAGAACCTGCGTATAAGGATGCTTCCAAGGTGGACGCGGGTTCGATCCCCGCACGGCGCTTGTTTCTAATTAAATGTCTTTATAATTATCATATTTATTTTTGTGCACCGTTTTACACAGGCAATAGCCCTGATCAACACGTGTCTTTCGTTCCATCTTCTTTTCTTAACACGCTTAAACACGGTTACGAATCAAACGCATTCTAATCTCACACAGCTAGAACAGAAAGAACAACAAAGCGAACAAAGGCACTAAACACAACAAGAACGTTACACATGTGTTAAATATAAGCATCAAGAAGAATTGTTCAAATTGTGTGCAGCATAAGTAAACTGATTACAGTATGCAATAAAAAAACAAACAAGAACCATAAGTTCAACGCTGCGTCCACCATCCATGGTAGTAGTAGCAACAAGAGGAAGGTGTATAGAGGATGGGTTCCGGTCGCTCGGGGCTTTGTAAAGGAAAGAAGTCCGATCTATGATTTGGGTATCGGAGCTTCTGTGAGGAAGTGGTGGACGCCGGCTTAAGGGTTAAATTTCTTCATAATAAAGGTTTTTAAAATATTACAAGAATGACTCCATTTAAGTACGGTCATGACAAACGAAAGAACAGCAACAAATGAAAAACGAAAGAGACAACCTTTAGAAAGAAACGAACATTTCTTTATTCAAATAATGTAAAATACTACTTTTATGTTTATGTGTGCGTGTGTGCATTGTCCATGTATGGTGTTTTCGTGTAGGTTTGCGACAGTGTAAGTAAAATGTTTTTGTGTCTAAGAGTCCTTAATGATGGTAATGTGTGCGTGTGTGTGTGTGTGTGTGCGTGCGTGTGTGTGTGTGTGTGTGTGTGTGTGTGTGTGTGTGAAATTAAGGTGAATGGCTTACTTATAGTTTGGTTGAATTATGGGCTGATTAGGAAAATCTGGCGTTCTGGCTCCCGGACCCATGTGGTCAGAAAGCCAGGTTGGAACGGGGAGAGCGCGAGTCAGCACGTCTTTTCGTGATACCGGACTGAGAAGAAAAAGGAAGGATTCATAGTTAGCGCCCGTCATGTGATGGGTTCCTGGCCTCTGATTGGATGCCAGAGCGTGAGGATGATAAAAAAGGAGGGAGAGTCTGATTTACCGTGAGGATAGTTCCACTCACGGGAGACAACGCCCGCCCTGAATCACCACAGATGAGGGTGGTTCACCCAAAGGTCTGAACCAAGTTTTATACCAATCCAACATGGTACGACTGATAAAATTGATATTTAGCATTACTAGTTGTGGTAGTAGTAGCAAGAGGAGGATGAGGAAGAGGAAGATGAAGATGGTTCACTCAAAGGTCTGGGCCAAGTTTCATATTAATCCAACATGTTACGGCCGAGAAAAATTATATTTGACATATTAGGGACCGATCGAAAACTGTCTTATTAAAGGATGCAATAAATCTGTGTGGGCGCATCTAAAAACTGATAACTAGTGAACATCTGTCAACAAATAGGCTCCAAACACGCGGGCGTAGTAGTAGGCAAACTATGAAATCAGCTAATCTGAGCTTTTCTGGGACACCTGTTTACCATATAAGCAAGCGACCTAGCCAATTCAGGCAGACAGCCAAATTTCATCTCACTACGGATACCTGTAGCGATGGCTGCTCTCACCTATAAACGCACTCACTCATCACGTGCACATACGCATATATAATCGACCAGGATTTTTATTCTCTGAATTATTACATTTTTTTTCCATAAATAAAAAATAAAATTTAATTCAGACCTGCCAACCACCGAAGTGCAAAAATCTTAATATTTATACAAGAAAATCATTGTTATAGTTGACTGTTGCACTGCGGGCTTTTTTTCATACGGTCATCATCTGATTGCCATTTGTGACATGGGATCTCAGACTCCTTAAATCTTGACTTCGTGACTAAAATGCTTGATAAAGTGCCATCTAAGGTCATTAAAACATATTTAAACAACATATAGGAAATAGGCAACAATATTACAGGTAAAGTAATGCAAATTTAAGAATGTTTTAATCAAATAAACTGGTCACAAAAGAACTGATCAAAGGTTGTTTAAATTTTTTGAATTGGTTGTTTTTGAAAGTTTACAACAACAATGTTGAAAACTGTGTTAAATGGACACCGAATCGTGAGCTCTTAAGATCGAAGTAAAAATCGTGTGACGCACAACAAAACCGTGAGAGTTGGCAGGTTTGTAAGTGTGTATAATTTGATAAATAACTGTATAATTTGTAAAAATAAGGGTGTATAATTTGTAAAAATAAGTGTAGACCCGCCAACCTTCGAAGTGCAAAAATCTTAATATTTATACAAAGAAATCTGGAGATTGTTGGGTAATGCTAAAACAGTAAAAATAAGTAAAACACATGATTTAATTCTTATCGAAATATCAATTCTTATGAGCATTGTTATAGTTGACTGTAGCTTTTTTTTTCATACGGTCATCATTTGGTTGCCATTTTGACACGGGATCTCTGACTCCTTAAATATTGACTTCATGGCTAAAATGCTTGATAAAGTGCCATCTAAAGTCATTAAAACGTCTTTAAACAACATATAGGAAATAGGCAACAATATTACAGGTAACGTAAATGCAAATGTAAGAATGTTTTAATCAAATGAACTGGTCACAAAAGAACTGATCAAAAGTTGTTTGAAATGGTTGTTCGTGAAAGTTTACAATGAAAATGTTAAAAACCGTGTGAAATAGACACCGAAGTTAAAATCGTGTGAAGCACGACAAAACCGTGAGAGTTGGCAGGTCTTTATAATTCAACATTTGCAAATGCTGTTCAGAGGATTTCCCCACAAATTTTCACTTCAAAATAAAACTTGCCTATCAGGAACTGTCAACATAGGTGTAATGTTTATGTATTGATGTATATATATATATGCATGTATAAATCTCTATATATGTATGTATTAATGTTCACGATTAATAATAAATAAACACTCCGAAGCAAGCTCTCAGCAGCCCCCATTCCGTTTCCAGAAACGCGGACTGCAAGTGGGAACGTGCTAGGCTCAGTTTTACACAGACAATAGCCATGATCAACACGTGTCTTGTTCCGTCTCTTTTCTTAACACGCTAAATACAGTCACGAACCAAACGCGTTCGAACTAAACACAGCTAAAACAGAAAGAACAACAAAGCAAAAAAAGGCACTAAATACAAGACGACATTATAATATTTCTTCAATTTTTATGTTTGTCTGACTGGCTGGCTATGTATGCATGCATCACGCGTACAGGTCGCACCAATGGAGCTAGACGGCTGAATATTTTAACATTTACTCCTTATTATGTCTAGGAAAAAAACGTTTTTAGTGGGGGGGTCCAATTTACAATGGAAATGTAAGTTAAATTGACCACTTAGTTCATGTCCGGCAGCGTTCACGCTTGTTTGTTTAGTAATTCAGACTTTTTTTAGTGATCACTGTCCAACAACAGGCGAGAGAAGTAACTTATTTATTGATCACCCTATTTTCCAATTTTGTAATTGATCACCCCCATTTCTCTAACCCCAAACCTATCTACTAACCCAAAACCTACCTACTAACCCTAACCTACCTACTAAATCCCAGACCTTACCTACTAACCCTAACACCAAACCTACTTACTAACCCCAAACCTACCTACTAACCCTAACCCTGACCCAAACCGACTTACTAACCCCAAAATCTACCTACAAATCCTAACCTTAAACCAACCTACTAATCCCGACCCTTAACAAAATCCTAAAATAAAAAAATTATTTCAAATATTTAAAAAAATTTTTTTTAAATAAACAGCTAGTGAATAAATTAATGATGCTTACAGCCATTCAAAAATTCAAAATGGACGGAGACGAGGTGATGCGCGTTTGTAAAGATTGCCAAAAAATGTAGACTCTCACCAATTATTGAAATTTTTGTTATGTTTTAATTTAACAAATGGATTTTTTCTCCTACTTGGCTCTTTAACTAGGGGGGGGTGCTAAGTTAGCTTTGTCCGGGCCCCCCGGTTTAACAGTATACTTACATTGTAAATCGAAAACCAGAAAGACGGACACAAAGTAAGGTTCAAATTTGCATTATAAATCGAACCCCCACTTTAGACCCAATTCATTTGCTTCCCTGTAAAAGTTACTTTTTCTCAAATACTTTTAATTTCCGGGAGAAATGAAGGTCAGATTCAGTCAAAGCAGACCAAACTACACAGGAAAAATACATTTTTATTGAAAATTACTCTAGTTTACTAAACCGAACCATAACCAATCCAGCCATGGTCGCCGTCTTCTACTGAAGACTTGGTTACTAAGGTAAACTCAGGTGTTACTAAACACTTTCAACTGGCAATTAATGGACTCTTCGATAAAGAAAGTAAGTCGTTTACTTTTGTTTACATTTCATTGTTTTTGATTCATTCAGTAAATAATATTAAATAACAGAAAAATATCTACTAAAAAGTAAAATAATAGACTCGAATTAATGGAAAGAAAAGAAAAAAGGTTGGGTCAAGAGTTTTGGTTTAGTTTCCATCACTGTTCTCTGCTAAAACTTGTTTTGTTTTTTTTGGCGAATGTTACCTTTCCCGTTCTAAATCCAGCAATCATCTTTAGCGATCTTTTTAGCAGCAATACGTTCGTCTGAATGTTAGTGTTTTTAGGGTTAGTGTTGTTGTTAGGGTTAGTGTTTTGTTTAGGGTTAGTTGATATGGTTAATTACTTGATTTTATTTTAAAACTATAATAACCCTTCTTCTTGACTGCCACCTGTCTCTAGAACCACATTGAAGGCTGAAAATGATAGCTGAATTTAACACGGAAAAGGTAACAATCGCCGTTTTTTTCTTCTCAAGTAATTTTTTGTTTTCAACCATAAGACCTTCAGTCTTCGTTTCTTCTGTAAGTTTATCAGTTTTGAGTGGGGTTCAATTTACGATGTAGTAACTTAATGCTAAACTGGACACTCATTTTCAGACCGTGATGCGAAACTGCGACTGTGAAGTTCTGTTTCTCTCAGTGTGTAAAACAAAACAAAAATAATGCCAATGAAAATGTTAACTTCAACTTGTAAACAATTCTTTTTCTTCCCTACCTGGGTAAATTATTTTGGTTGTCAGACGTTTCGGCCACGTTTTGTTTTTAAAGGTGGAAGAAATGACTACTGTCTAAATACATAAATTATATATGACCCTTCTCAAAACTAGACAGACAGTCTGTCTAGTTTTGAGAAGGGTCATATATAATTTATGTATTTACTTCTGTTTTTCTTTCATGAATTGTTTTTAGTTTTTATTTATGTGCCATTTTAACATCGAATGTTTCACACTCATATAAAATTACTTGAGAAAAAAAAAAATTTCTAATTTTTTTCGACATTTGGTAAAAAAAGAATCTTAACTCGTTTTATTTGACTTTTTATAAAAAATAAAAATAAACAAAAATTAAAATTAGTTATTAAAAGTAAAAAAAAACATTACAATAAACAAACATATTGTACATAGCATTAGATTTATATATTATGATTCTATTTCATTTTAAATTACATGTTGTTAGTCATTTTCTCCTTTAAAAACAAAACGAGGTCGAAACGTCCGCGACCGAAACGTTTAGTTTTTAGAAAAATCGATTTTTTAAACGGTTTTAGCAGGGGTGTTCTATTTACAACGTAATTGTAATTGTAAACTTCGTCGTTACTTTCCGTCCGTTGTATGGAAGTGTGGCTTCGAAGTATGTTGTTAAACTTCGCTTTTGATGTTTCTTTGATATTTTAATGACGATTTTTGTGCTTTCATCAAGGTTGGGAGGGGGGCATGCGGGGCTGCCCGAGGGTGCGCGTAGTGGGGGAGCTCAAAACGCCGAAAACCTGAATATACAAACAATTACTTGAAAACTGATTGATTTTTTTTACAAAAACGGAAGTTAACGAAATGAACAAGGGGAATAACCGAATATTTCGAAGCCTCATTTACGTACAAGGGACTGAAAGTAACGGTCCAGTTTACCATTATTACATTTACCTTGTAAATAGAACCCCCCTCGTAAAACTTAAATAAATATATTTTTCTAAAAACTAACAAACTCCTGGCAGGTTCCAGGGTCTAATGGATTAAAAGCACAGAAAATTACTGCGAAAAAAATGTTTTCGACTAGCTTAACTAAAGTGAATCTTAACCCTGAAGTGAACCCAATTTAATTTTTCTCTTATTGAAAAGACAACAAAAACATTTACTCCTTATTATATAATTGAAGAGAACGTGATGTGTTTATAAATGTTCGGAGACCGAAGATATCGTGTATTTTCTTGAAGACGTTAAGGAAGAGAATGTGTGTGTGTATGTATGAATACGTACGTACATAATCAGAGGTGAGAGGCGCATCGCTGAGAAAAGGGTGGATCCGTCATAGATTTGTCAAGCGACAAAAGTAAATTGAACAAAGAAAGAAGAATAGTCCATCTTCCTATAGGAAGAGGTAAGTAGAGGATATGAGGCTGGTTGAAATGTTGT
>VCCN01005704.1:8259847-8271181 GCA_006491835.1 Architeuthis dux
ATAGGTTTCTTCAGTTTTTAAGCAAGTCTGGTTGGCTGGCTAGCTGCGTATGTATCACGCATACAGGCTGTACCAATAGAGCTAGAGGGCTGAAAGTTTAAACATTTATTCCTTATTATGTCTAGAAAAAAATGTTGCTTTTTAAAAAAATCCCATCCCCCTCAATAGGTTTTCAGTGGTGAGATTTTTTTTGATTTTTTAAATATTCCTCTCCATAATAGGTTTCTAGTTGGGGGTTCAATTTGCAATGTAAGTTTATGCTAAATTAGTCCGTTAATTTGTGTCTGGCAGCATTCACGCTTTTTTTCTGAAAATTCATTGAGCGAAATAACTTATTGAATTGATCACCCCTTTTTCCAATTTTTTAATTGATCACTCCCAACATTGGTCACGTGACAGTTTCTATTGAGAGACTAACCAGACCTGTTTTTATTAGATTTTCCTTATTATTGTATTTTCTTCTGTTGTAGAAATGAATCTTCTGGAAAGAACTTACCAAGTAGGCGTGTTGTTGTTTAATTACCAGAAATATCAGCTTTGTATTGACTTACTCGATGGCCTGATGAGGTTTTTGGAACATTGTGCCAACACTAAAGGCAAAAGTTTATTCATGATCGCCTCTGCATCATCCGGACTTAGAAAAAGAGATCTAGCACTACAGTTGTACGAGGATTGTCTAAAATTCGCATCAGAGACGAACAATTTGAAAATTCTAACCAAAACGTTGGTTATCCTCGCCAAGATCCATTTAAAGAATGGTGATATTTATCAGAGTATTTTCTGTTTTGAAAAACTGGTTGAGATTGAGAAAAATCTGACCGAAGATGGAAGCATCTTAGATGACCAAATGGTCCTTTTGTGGTCTGCAGATTTTAAACGTTATCTTCGGTTAAATCTGAGAAACGCGTATAGAACTGTTGGAAATTTAAAACGTGCATACAGCTACACCCAAGAATATGTTTGTCTTGTTCAGGCTGCTGAAAGTCCTGAAAGAATAAAATCAGAACAATTTTATCTTCTTGGAGACATATGTGAATCTTTGGGTAAATATTCTTTAGCCCTTAAGTATTATGTAGAATATTTATGCAAAGTGGAAGCCTCAGGTTATGGAAATTTGGTATCAAAGGCTTACGGTTGTCTTGGAAGAATTAATGGTAAGTTAGAGAATTGGGACGGCGCCTTTTACTACCATTCTTTGCACATGAAGTCTGCGAGTGGAATTGGTCCTAAAGAGATTATTAACTCTGAAAGATTGCTTGCGGATACCTACTTTTCGAAAAAAGATTTTGTCTCGGCTATTGGTTTTTATGAACAAATATCCACCAAGCAAATTGGTCAATATCAGTTATGTGAAGTTTGGTTGAAACTTTATAAGAGTTATGTTCAGATTGAGAAATCAGATGTTGGTCTTAAATATCTCGAGAATTCTTTGAGCCATTCTCGTCTCTATGGTTATGAAGATATTACCATTCTTTGTGAATACCATTCTGCAAATATTTACTGCTCTTCAAATATAGAAGATGAAACATTGAAACTGGCAGAACTTTATTTCAAAAGAGTGATCCATTTTCTGCAGGGCCAGATTGAGAGCCATCTTCAAGATGGCACCGAATGTCCAGCCAACTTTTGGTCCAATTTGCTCCAGTGTTACAAAGGAATGCAAACGATTTTGGTCAAGCAACAGCGGACTGAGGAATGCCTCCAATATGTGGAGAGTCTAGAGCAAGTACTCAGCCTCTATCACAGAGTTGGGTCGGAGGGTTCGTTCTTGTTTTCGTGTAATGGTCAACGAATGGAAACTCTGGGTCTCCAACATGAATGTTCTTCTTTGGAAGGCATGACCAACATTGTTAATCAGCAAAAAGCCACAGTTTGCTATTATTCTTTGCTGAGACATCATTTGCTGATCTGGATCTTTCAACCAGGCAAAGGGATTGTGGAAACAATTGTCCGAGAGAAAAGTGATCCACCGATGCAACAACATGTAAGTTCTTCTTCTTCTTCTTCTTCTTCTTCTTCTTCTTCTTCATCATCACCATCACCATCACCACCACCACCACCACTACAGTAATACCCCGCTTAGCACTACCCCATTTAGCACCGATTCGCTATAGCGCTCTTTTTCAAATATTAGAAACAGTCAACCAAAACTGTTAACATAAGTCAACATAGGTTTCTTCAGTTTTCAAGTGATTTTGGCTTGCTGGCTGTGTATGTGTAGTGCATACAGGCCACACCAATGGAGCTAGACGGCTGAAAATTTAAACATTTACTTCTTATTATGTCTAGAAAAAACTTCTTTTTAAAAAAAAATCTTTTTAGTGGGGGGTTCAATTTACAATGTAATTTTATACTAAATTGGTACCTTATTTTATGTCCAGCAGCGTTCACACTTGTTATTTGAAAATTGAGACATTTTTAGTGATCACAGCCCAACAAAGGCGAGAGAAATAAATTATTCATTGATCAGCCCATTTTTCCAATTTTTTAATTGATCACCCCCAACACAGCATTCTGCCAAAAGACATTTGTCACATGACAGTTTCTATTGAGTGACTAACCAGACCTGTTTTTTTTTTTTAATTTCAGATCAAAGAGCATTTGGTGACTTTTCTGCAGATTCATGACAAGACCTGTCCTGTTTTATTTTACGAAGGCCGATCACTGCCACCAAGAACTGAAGAAAACATAAAGAATGAAATGCCTAAAAGGGAATCAAGTGAAACCAATGTTGGCAGAAATGAAAAAAGTAACACTGAAAATTCCAAAGAGGAAAATAATTCCAAATTTTCAAGTTTGACATCTTTATACAATCTCCTTCTTTCTCCCCTTGAGCATTTTTTACACAAACTTCCAGACAGAAGCCATCTTGTTTTTATAGCTAGTGATGTGCTTCAATACTGTCCCTTTGGTGCACTCCAGGATAGTCATGGGATATGTCTTGGAGAACGGTTCTCTGTTGCCTTTATACAGTCAATGGCACAATTGTCTCAAATTACTATGAATACAAAATCCACAGATTTACCATTAAAAAATAACACACAACCGCAGTTTCTCAGTGAAGAAAAATCACAGACTTCTACGAGAGAATCCTTTGTAAAACCAGATTCAAAATCAATTTCCCATTCTCAAAACTTTCCTGATGGTAAAAAAGTTTCCAATCCGAAAGCCTTGAAAATAATGAGAGCAGAACGTATGAATCCTTTAAAGATAAACCCAGGAATTTCCAAATCCGTTAGTCTCATAAATTCTGATGCTGGATATAAAAACTGCTTTAACACGACTTCACTGACTGAAAAGATGCCCATTCAGAAGACCCATAAGCACAAGGAAAGCATTTTGGTGATGACAAATCCTCAGCTTCCTGAAAAGTAAGTATCATGGCTTGGCTTCTCAGATAAAGATTTGGGAGGGTTTTTCCACATCTTTCAGGCCCTCAGGTGACAGCGAGGTCTGGACATAGAATAACCCTCAGGTTTGTGCGATGAAGTTTTAGGTGAGGTGTGACGTAAAAAAGAAAGTATACACTGATTTATGAAGTGAAAGTAGTAAAATCTAAAGGATTATATTATAATACCTGTTGGCTTTGTATATAAGTTGTCCTCTTTGTAAGAAAAACATCATTAAAACATTCAAAGAGGTTTTTGGACAATTGAACTCCTTCTTGTTAATCAATGCTACCCACAACACTGATTTATTGCTGGGTTTAGGTTATTCATGTGTTCTGACATTTATATATATCTATGTGTCTATATATGTATCCTGACTTCGCCCAGCCATAACCATTCATAGTAGAAATTTTGCACACACACTCCCCTCAATCAGTAGGGAAAATGTTTTTTTTTGTTTTTTGAAACAAAGCAGAATGAGGTTTTTAGAGGGGGGTTTCAATATGCAATGTAAGTTGGTCCCTTAGTTTGTGCCCGCATTTTGATCACCCCCTTTTTCCAACTTTTTAATTGATTACCCCCAACACAGCGGTGGCAGTGATTCATAATTTTCCTTGGAATGCTAGTTGTTTATGTTGTTAACTCAACGTCTTGGCCGATCCATTCTACAACAAGAAGGAGTTTGATCATCTGAAAAACTCTTTGAATGTTAATGACCCTTCTCAAAACTATAGACAGTATCATTTAAACGTATATGTTGTCATCATCAGCTTGGACATTACTGGTCGTTGCTGTCAACTGTCAATCACATTCCTGATGCGCTGTTTCCACTGGACGCTGTTGACTGCCAGATCGTTCATAGTTATTAAGTGGATGAGTCCTTTTATTTAGACACTCAATGTTATGTTGCAACAGCAATTGTACCAGATTCATCTTTTGGTTCTTGTGTAGTAGAGTTCAAATATTCAGAGCTCCAAGATAGAAGGTTTTGCCAGCTCTGAGAATAGGTTTGGTACTTGGGCCTAGTAGTCCACACAGGGGTGTCAAACCTTTTTAAGATTGCGTGCCTTCATTCTAAAAGAAATCCCTTCACGTGCTGAAGGGTATTTTTGAGCTGCAGATTATCATTTTTATTATATTTGTATTTGTCAAAATATTTTATGGAGAAAGAAAACAAAATGGTTGAAAGCATTCTTAAAGAAGTCTCTTTAAAAATGTTGTATAGCAGGGTGTCCTGAACTTGGATAGAAAGGAAACTCGAAGACTTGCTTGTAAAAATATCTGGACATATTTTTATTACACAACATACATCTTTGTCGGCCGGAGAGTGAAAAGTGGGAGAGAGAAGATAAGGAGAACCGCCAGGCTGTCCCCCAACAGGGACAGCGGTGTCGTGCCTTTCGGCTCCGCTGATGTCTGTCTGTCTTCTTTGAGTGTCGAGATTTCTGTCTTCTGCTTTATAGATCTCCCCAATGCATACGTGGTGTCACACGGTCCCCATTTCCTGTTTACAACCTGATGCAATATACCCATCTCCTAAGGTGATCGAGGTCACTTACATTTCCGCCACAGGTGTCCGGATACACAAATCATAACAGAAAATCAATAACTGAGGTGATAGCTGATAAATGAAAGGTTTAAAAAAATTTTGTATAAAATCACTAACAAAAAATGATATCTCCCACATGGCAATAAAATGTTTTTCGCATGCCATAGGTTTGCCACCACTGCCCCAGAACACATAAGACTGATATGCCTCGTCTCCCCAGTACGCAGTTGGTTAGCTCTTAGTATGTATTACGTCTTTGCTGTTTGTTTGTTGATTGTTTGTTGTTTTCTGTATTTAGCTGTGTTGGTTAAACACATTTGGTTAGAACCGTATTTAGCAGTGTTTAGAAAAAGAACAAAGACGACAATGTTTTCAGGATGATGTGGACAAAGAGACTCTTCCCAGCTCCCACTTCCGGGTATACACATTAATCACACACAAAAACACAAAAACAATACAAATGAACAGAACACTTCCAGTAAGCTATTGCACTGAAATTTTAAATTAATTTCAATTTAAAATTTAAAAAAAGGAAAGGTGAGTGTTGTAATGTTTATATATGTATATATGCATGCTTAATATCAATAATCAATGTTTATTGATATTAAGCATACATGTTTATTGATATTAAGCTTACATATATATATACATACATATATACATACAGTATGGTGGAAGTTTTGTGCCTAAGTTCCACTTTCCCCCACTTAACCTTGCTGAAGGTTTCCAAGGGAAAGAGGTGTTCAATACGTTTGGAGATCGGCTGCAGGGGATGCCTGATGACAATGTGATGCAGCATCTCTCAATCAACTGACTTCGGGTCCTTCCCTCCCGATTTTCTGTCAGGATTTACTACCTTCCAGTACGCAGTAGAATTTGTATTATTCACATGAATGTCTGCCATGGTTGGTTATAGCTTGTAATACCCAGTTTCCAAAGCAACGGTAAGATCGCCCACCCGATAGATCGCCCATGGGCAGTTATTTTAGGTGGCCGTTTATTTGAGGGTCAAGTTTTTGTAGATGCAAATTTGAAAGCATCTGTTTTAGTGCACTTTAGTATAAAAAAACTGGACAACTTGAATACGCACATAATAATTAAGACATCAAGTCCAAAATATCTGTCAATTCATTGTATAAACAAAAAGTTGCTTCAAAGAAATTTATTTACTCGATACTTCTTCACTATTGCTGAATGAGTTTGAAAACAAACAAGTTATATTATTTATTTATTACAAAAATTAAGTTATTTTTTGTGTTTGCAAGTACTAAATACAGTCTATATAATATATAGACTGTATTTAGTATATATATATGTTTGGCTCTTGTAGCAACTTAAAAAGAAAACATTGTCCAAAGAAGTACCAAATGCGATTAAAACGAGTGGCCAATTGATAGTGAGGTGAATAAAAATACGCAAGTCGTAACTTTTATTGTTTTATTATGCTCAATTTAGCAGTTGCGATGGCCTTTGAAATGGCCCTGGGCTATTATTTGATCCACTTTTTCCACCCAAATTTGGCTGTTTTTCCGTTTTTACTACCCTGGGCGATCTTACGGTAGATCCCGGTACTACCCAAAGATAGTAGCCAAGGGAGCGCTAATCCCAAGGGTTTTTTTCTGTTTGGAGTCTTCTAGTCTATGATTTAAGAACCTTAGCTGTGAGCACAACTTTCAATTTTTATTGAGATTGGCAACTTTAGATCCGCCCAGATCAGCATGGCAGGGTCTCTTTTCTCAGATTTTACATGGGGATGGTCTTGGGTGAGACAGTGGTTATAGATTGCAAGGATCACAGTTAGCTATTTTAATCTTTTATTTTTTTCAGGTCTGAACTCTATGGTCAAGAATGGAGTCCTGTCGTGAAAAGTCTCCAAGAGGCAGAATCAGAAGGTCAGGAAATTGCTGCTTCTCTTAAAATATTTGCCCATAACGGAAAAGAAGCAACAAAAACGAAATTCCTTGAATTACTTCCAACTGCCTCAGTTGTTCACATAGGTACAAAGAATTATAGTATTATTCTGCTTGTTTGTATGTACGACCATTACACTTTCTAATTATTAATACTCCTCATATCTTTCATCTTCTTATTTCCCTCCCTCCCTACCCTTGCAATGTAATGAACGAGGCTAAGAATGGAAGAGGGTGCTTATGCTTGAATGGGAGCAAAAGGGACTCAACCTTCACTATAACTGTCATTCATTCATTACTCTTTCCTTGCATGTTTGAAACCTGGAAAGTAACTTATAGTAGTAGTAGACCACAGGTTAGTAACTGAATAGAAACCGTCACGTGACCAACATCTTTTGGCAGCATGCTGTGCTGGGGGTGATCAGTGAAAAATGGGTGATCAATGAATAAGTTACTTCTCTCGCATTTTGTTTGGCAGTGATCACCAAAAAAGTTTGAATTTTCCAAAAATAAGCGTGAATGCTGCTGGACACAAACTAAGGGACCGATTTAGCATAAACTTACATTGTAAATTGAATCCTGCACTAAAAACCTATTTGGGAATGGGGGGGGAATTTCTTTTTAAAAAAGAAAGTTTTTTTCTAGATATTTTGGGGCAGTGATCACTAAAAAGTCCAAATTTTCTAAAAAAACAAACAGGCTTGAATCCTGCCGGACACAAACTAAGGGATCAATTTAACATAAACTTAGATTGCAAATTGACACCCCTACTAAAAACCTATTTTTGGGGGGATGGGGGGGATTTTCAAAAAACAAAAAAAATGTTTTTTCTAGACATAATAAGGAGTAAATGTTTAAATATTCAGCCCTCTAGCTCCATTGGTGTGGCCTGTACACACAATATAGATATACATAGCCAGCCAGCCAGATAAGTGGTTCATAACATATTCGTATACAAGAAATGATTAGTGCAGATAATATCTTTGAACGTGTAGCCATGATGGAAATCTCCCTATAATTTTAGCTCCATTGATGTGGCTTGTATGCGTGATACATACATAGGTAGCCAGCCAAACCAACTTGAAAACTGAAGAAACCTATATTGACAGTTTTGGCTGAAGGTTTCTAATAAAAACATGCTATTATTTTTAAAAAACAGTAAAAATGTCAAGCTACAAACAAATTCAGTCATTTCATATTGAACCACATAATAATTGTCAAAATATCCAATTGAAATTATCAGCACTGCAATTTACTGGGAGACTTCACTCCTTCAGCTTAAAAAAGTAAGCTTCCCTCATAGTGGGAAGCTATTATACCAATGGTGGCACCCCAAGGCCAGCCCTGATTGGTTAATAACCCAGTAAATAACTGCCATTCAAGAGCCATCTACCTTGATATACTCTAAGCAGCCAATCATGAAGGGGGACACAACTCCTATTAACTTATAAATAGTTAACAATTGTAAATTTTAATATTCTTTGTTTTTAAAATATATAACATTTTGCTGATTTTAGCCACTTTTAAAGACTGTTTTAGCTATAAATAACAAACCCTACTTGGAAACACTGAGGGAGATCCTTTGAATAAGAGACTTTAGTCTCCCCACTGACCAAACCTTTTTTAAGCTTAATCTATTGGAAGTTTAATTTGTAATTTAAACTATTTTCAAACGTGTGTTTTGCATAATTAATTGTACTTTTTGTCAATATATCTGACTCAAAATTACTAGCACTGCTGTTCACCAGGTCTTCACTCCTTCAGCTCAGAATAGAAAGTGTTTTCTCTATTTTGCAATATACAAAATTTGACACAAAGGCCGTTTTGAGGGGGTCGGGGGTAGGGACGAGGATAGTCATCGCTTAACTATTTGTTCTTAACTAGATCCATTCATGACCCATACATTATTGTAATAACCCTTTCACCGTAAGAATTTGTTCTTCTCCTTTCAATCCTTTACATTTACCATAATATCGCAATCACTCTGTAGACTTAAGCTATTTAAAACCCCATAAATGAAATATGTATACTCAGAATAGAAAGTGTAAGCTTCCCTCAAAGTGGGAAGCTATTATACCAATGGTGGCACCCCAAGGCCAGCCCTGATTGGTTAATAACCCAGCACTATGTAAATCACTGCCATTCAAGAGCAATCTACCTTGATATACTCTAAACAGCCAATCATGAAGGGGGACACAATTCTTATTAACTTATAAATAGTTAACAATAATTATTCATGGTTTTGTCAACTACTAAAAAGTCAGTTACAGTTTTTTCCATAAATTTTGCCTGTTCTTTTCATGATTTGATATTGTACCACATGACCCATATAGGTGTCACTGTGCCAAGAATATGCCAACTGCATACCCTGCAGAGGGGTAAGACTCCTCCAAACAGGGGCCACCTGTTTTTTCACCAAAGTCGCAAGACTCTATTTAAAAAAAACAACCTCTCACCAAAAAAATAACAACTTTTCACAAAAGTCGCAAGACTCTATTAAAAAAATATGGTTGATATGCCGCTAAACAAATCAATCAATCAATCATGTGCCAAAAAATCTGTACATATTTTCATTTGTTTTATTGCAGCAACATGGGCAAGCTGTCATGAGGGTCTTCTTGTGTGGAGCCCCTCAAGTGTCCCTGTGCACCCTGACAGTAGTGTTATGGCGGATGAGTTTTCTTATTTAGTCACATGTCAGGAAATCTCTTTGCTTTCCCTCCGTGCAAAATTAGTTGTCCTCAGCTGTGGCCAAGAGAGTGTGTGGCGAGGACTGGATGATATACCTGCAGCCAATTATCTTGTTAATGCATTTTTACAGGCAGGTAAGATTTGAATGTTACAGGCGTCCCCCGTTATAATGTGGGTGTTGGAGTCCAAGAAAGATAACATCACATTATAACTGAGTTGTGATCAATTTAGCTATTTTTAGGCTAAATCTAGTTATTTTAGAGCTAAATCTAGCTATTTTGGAGCTAGATTAATATTTTGGGATCCACCATCCACTCGTGTTATAATGTGAACTCTGATAAAACAAACAGCATTATAATGGGGGAGGCTTGTATACATAGATTTGTTTATCCTCATCTTGGTTGTTTTTCTGTACACAGTTCAGCCGTTGTACCCTACGGCCTTCCTCAGGTGAATGTCATGATTGAAAATGTTGTTGGAATGTCGGATCGACAACCCCATTTGATCCACCCAGGTAGACTGTCTATGTCTGGGTAGGGTTTTGTATTAGGACATGCTTTGGGAGGAATTCAGACAAGATTTGAATGATTTTACAAATGTCAAGTTTTCTCTGACTGTCAATTTCTTTTTTCTGTAAGTTTTTAAAGCTTTATTTTTGCATCTTGCTTCTTGCATTTATTGCGTCATTCCAATGCATCATCTCATGTTTTGTAAACAACTGGGTCCCTTTTATCAGTTGAATAAGGAATTAAAAAGCAAGATGTTTATTTTTCAACAGAGCATGTTTCTACCTTGTGTGTTACAGCCAGTCACGGTTTCACAACGTGGGTGTTTTTCGTTGACATGTGTATTTCTCATTGAATGGCCCTCTTCTTTGGTAAGGAGGACCACTTAACCTTTTGAACACTGACCCCCTCACATGTACGACTCCCTTACACTAACACCCAGGAGCTATATAATGTGCACTGTGTTTGATTACGGACAGAGGGCAATGATTCTGGGAGCCCGAAAGCTCACATGGGCAAACAAACAGCAAATATAATGTGCAACGTGTCTGATCAATGTTCCCAGGTCAGATTAGGTTCAGTGGGTCACAATTCCTGGGGTATCGGAACATATCATGTTTGTAAATGAAACGCATCTGTCAGCGGCCACTCAGGTTTATGGAATTTCAAAAGGCTGCTGCTTTAGTGTGAATGCTGCCAGACACAAACTAAGGAGCCAATTTAGCATTAACTTACATATCAAATTGAATCCCCCACTAAAAACCTATTTGGACAAGGAATTTTCAAAAAACAAAAAAAACAGTTGTTTCTAGAGTAAATGTTTAAAAATTCAGCCCTCTAGCTCCATTGGTGTGTCCTGTACATGCAAGGGTTAATAGTTGTAATGGGAATTTTTGTCTTGAATAGTTGGACAAAACCATATCTACCAAAATATCTATCAAAGTCAAAATCATCTTCAAATTTTCCAAATCATTTCACCTGTTCTTCAGATTTCACACCTGTAAAATCTGATGTGCATTTTGCTCTTCTATGAGCTCAAGTTGTTTTATTCCATTTTCAGGTGCCCACTGTGTTCTTGTCTGTCTGAAACCAGTTCCAGATGTTGTGAGAAGGACGTTCTTCAAGCACTTCTATGCAGCTTTACACAATGGTAACTGGATCTCTGAAGCATTATTGAAAGCTCAGAAACTCATTGCAGCCAAAGATCGGTAAGTGTGATTTAAAAAAAGATTTTTAAAAAAAGTTATTGTAGCAATATGACCCATATAGATAGATAGATAGAATAAGTT
>VCCN01005704.1:8296021-8311247 GCA_006491835.1 Architeuthis dux
TTGTCTAATTATGAACTTTTGAAATTAAAAAAAATATTTTTTGGTTTTTCTCTTTCTATTACATTTTTTTAAATGTTTACGTTAGTTCAATAATTTCTTATTTATTCAAAATTAAAATTTGAATTTATTAAATAGTTAGTCTTCATTTTCTTGAAAATCTGATGTATATATTGGTGGGCCCCCAAATTATGGGTGGTGTAGGACCCATTGTGGTCTTCATCAGGCTTACACTGGTTAATAGTGTAAATAAATAAATCTGCATATCGAGCAAGATTTTTGTTAGTGCAATACCGTTAACA
Source organism: Architeuthis dux (assembly GCA_006491835.1). Taxonomy (NCBI): domain Eukaryota; kingdom Metazoa; phylum Mollusca; class Cephalopoda; order Oegopsida; family Architeuthidae; genus Architeuthis; species Architeuthis dux. The sequence continues at coordinate 8,296,321 of VCCN01005704.1, forward strand.
AGCTTTAACTTAAGAGAAAAAAACAATTTCCAGTCCAATTTGCAACTTGATAATAATAGTGTGGAGTCTGCCTTCACACTTACCACATTAATAATGATTCAATTTCTCAAGGGAGATAACTTGAGGTATATTAAATGCTGATTATAGAGTACTTTCTCTTATTTATTTGCAACTGAAAATGATTACTGCAACTTTTGTAATGCATATATAAGAAATAAATTTGTATATATGTAAGACTTGTTTGGCTTAGTCTGTAAGAGAGCCGGCTACCAATCACTTGGTCGTGATTTCAAATCAAGGTAGGGAAATGTTAATTTTATAAATGTATTTATTTATTAGAATGAAATAAGCCCTTGCATATTTCTAACATAAATTTTTGTATATATGTAAGACTTGTCAATTTAGCTCAGTCGGTAAGAGAGACGCCTACCAGTTTGTCGTGATTTCAAATCCCGGTAGGGAAAATGTTAATTTTATATATTGGTTTGGTTTAACATGACAGGACAAAGAGTTAAGAGTTTACTCCCCTAAATTTGGTGAGGATTATTTCTTGCGGTGAGGGAAAAAAAGAAAGGTCAATACCAGCCTCTGACTTGGACTGGAGTTTGACAAAAACCTACCTAATTGGTTGTTGGCAACTGGGTCGTGGTCCTCCACCATTTAAGAATGGGAAATGTCGTGTGTCCAGTTTGTCTTCAACAGCAGCCTGAAAAATTCAACAGAAATGAATCCAAACAAATCAGTTCCAATTCTTAGATTTCTTCTCTAATGAAATGAGAATAGACAGGGTGGGTGAAAATTAATTCCCTATTAAAAATTATATCTAACTATTGTAAATATTGCTCTATTTTTGTGATTTCTTCATGTGGTGGTGGGCGAAGGAGGAGGTATACCCACCAAACCACAAACTCTGGATCAACTAGAGGAGCGCCTTCAATATGTTATGGTCAACATACCGCCGGACTTCCTGCAAAGGTCTATCGTGGCCATACCAAAATGCTAAAAAAATTGGTACCTACATTGAATTTTAACACAGCAGACAAATTCTACTATTGTATGGTCCAAAGTAAAGCTAGTTTGACTACAATTGACCAATAAATAATAAAGTTATAACCAATTTCCAATAGGGAGTTTCTTTTCACCCACCCTGTATAATGGGGGGGGGATCCAAATGAAAAAATATATAATAAAGAAAACAAATTTCAAACATCAAAAACAAAAAAGTAATATATGGCCTAGCATTTTCCCTTCACATCTGAGTCGTAGCTTTTTTCTCTAGAATTCACAAAGGAGTAAAGTTAAAGTTAATTAAAGAAATTTACCACAGAACCAATAAAGAGAAATTTATAAAGTATAAGACGGAAAACATCTTACTTATATCAAATGAAAAACAAAATATTTTTTAATTTCACTAGTTTTTACCTTCATCCTAATTTTAGTTTTTACACTAAAATTAAGATGAAGGTAAAAATTAGTCAAATTTAATAAAAAGTTGTGTTACAATACTTCATCCAATAATAATAAAGATTGATTTATAAAATAAGTTTTATTTGTTTTGAAGGTTAAGTTATGATTACTTGGGATTATTTGAGTTGTTTATTAAATTTATTTCTCTATGTATTGAAATTCTTTTTTAATTGTGCTTTACACGAACAAGGAAGGTCCAGACCGCCTGGACCACCCATGGCCTGCATTGTAAGAGAAGTTATTTTACCTCTTACCAGATCCAAACAATATTATCCTTAAATCTCTAAAGAAAATAAGAAATTTATTTTTCCATAACTGCTGGAAGATAGTTGGAAAAATATTAGTATTTGAAAATAATCACCCATTTACTATTGATAAACACTGTTCTAATGGCAAGACTTGAACATTTTAATTAAATTTAATTACAGCCAGAAGTTCATTAGATAATTACCATGATCAAATAACCACAAAATAACTGAATCTCTTATATTCTATAAATTGCAAAATGAGAGATTAATTTTATCTTATCCATAAATTTTAAAATAAAGGCACAAGATGATTTAAAAAAGAAATCTATTTGTACTTGAGATATCGTTGGGAGGTGAAGACAATGACCACGTTACTTTGTCTGTCCATCCAGATAATTTTACTTAATTCAGTTAACATCAGCAAATCTTTTTTTCACAACCCTAATGTCTACAATATATTTTAATAATTTTTTTTTTTTTTTAAAAGCAAGTACAAATTTTCCAAACAAAATATATCAGTTTTATTGCATTTTCTAATTTTCCAATTCATTGCATAATTTTCACAATTTCCGGAAGAAAAAGTAAATATTTTTAGAAATCAAGAGATAATTTATTTTTAAAACCTTGGTGTGATTCATCTAAAAGTGTTGTAATGCAAATTATTACATCCCATTGTTTATGCAATATAAACAATTTTTCAAAAACAAAAATTTCTGGTTCTACACATTAGACACAAATAATTTTTATGAGAATTTTCTCCAATTATTCTTCTTAAGAATCACACAAGATTATCACAATAAAATTAACAGGTTTACAAGTTTCGGGCATTTTTATCAACACGTGTCACCTTGTCAAAAGTGCGTGAAGGTGCCCAAATGCTTTAAACAAAAAAAACAAGAAATCACATCTTTGACCTGACTTAATCTTTGTTTCTGAGTGTGTATTAGTAATACACACTCAGAAACAAAGATTAAGTCAGGTCAAAGATGTACATTTGAAAACAAATTATGACCAGATTATATCATGATACTGCAAGAACAAAATTATTATAAAGAAAATCAGTTTCAGGTAATGAATTTTCAATGAATTCATACATACAACTTCTTACAACAAAAAAAATTGAACGTAGGGTGTGCTACTAGAATATTGCACACTATTCTTAACGCACCATTTGCTCAGTGCCATATCATATTACAACTAGCTGTTGAGTGTGCAGTGCGATCTCAGCACAACTGCAAAATATTTCATTACAGGGGACATAAAAATTAGTTTACCCATTATGATCCATGATTATATTATTGAGGGAACTTAATAATATCAAGTTAATATTTATGATGAATTTTGGTGGGTGTGCAGCACACACCTTGCACACCCAGAATATATACCCCTGGTTTACACACATAAAAAGGAATTACTGGTTTTCACCGTTTTTTATAAAAGTGAAAAATTGGTGTAAAGCAAACTTTCAAAAAGCTGGGGATACCTACAAATATGTAAAGAAAACTAAAAGTGACAAAAAATTAACATAGAAAAACTATTAGAATTAAGTCTTGGAACTTAGAATTAGATACTTAGAAACATTGTTTTCTTATTGTGTATGTTTACTACAAACATTACTTTTATAAATAAATAGAAAAAATATAAATATCTGAGTAAATTAAGTCAGTCACCCTTCAAGTTTCATTCATCAGTTTAAGAATCACTGAAGTGCGACTTGCCCAGAGCAGAGCCCATATGTGCCTGGGTATAGGGGTGTACACATATTAGACAACAATATAAAAGATGATTCAAGTATCTCACCTCCATAATATCCTTGATGTATGGAGTCCACCTGGACATTTGGTAGGTATGGTCAGCCTGCCTCTCTTTGCGATTGTGGGTGTGGTAAGGCTGAGCAATCTTACGGCGTCCTCCCTAAAAGAAGACAAAAAAAACAATTAAGTTTCTATTTTTAGCAACAAATGAAACCCACATTAGAATTTAGGAGACTGAAAAGGAAATGTTGAGAATTAACAGCAAAATGGCCCCCACATGAGGGAGAGGAAAGAACAAAAGGCATTAAAATCAAAGCGTGCTACTGACTGTATTTGATGGCATATAAGACCCTGCCCTCCCATTTCAACAGGGAATATTAAGAAAAAACTCAACAAAATAACGCATTTCCCTGAATTCCTTCATCACCCAGTTTTTATCTCCTCTATTTTCTGGCCAATGTGGGGCTGGACAACAAAGATTACGTTTACCCTTTGAGCTATTTTTTTGGTAAAAAGGGGAAGTGGTCTTATATGCCGTCAAATATAGTAGTAATGGGTGTTACTTGGAGAGGAGATGGGCGCTGCCAAGTATCTTCCCCAAGAAATGCCATGAAGAACTGAGCAGGCCACCCTGATTATCTCCAAGATTATGGGACTGATCGACCAAGTTGAGAGTAGCTTGACAATAAAAATAGTCAGAATTACGAGTTTTTGCTGCTAAATACACAGCGAAAAAGAACTCAGTTTTGTAGAAGGCAGAAAAAAAAAGTTACACCCTCCAAATATGTTAGAAACCGTCAACCAAAACTGTCAACACAGGTTTCTTCAGTTAAGTAGGTCTGGCTGACTATGTATGTATGCGTACAGGCTGCATCAATGGAGTTTGAGATCTGAAAATTTAAACATTTACTCCTTATTATGTCTAGAAAAAAAAGAAATCCTTTTTTGTTTTTTCAAAATTCCCCCCAAAAATAGGTTTTTAGTGTAGGGTTTAATTTACAATGTAAGTTTATGCTAAATTGTTACCATATTGTATTTTAAACTTCAGACTTTTTAGTAATCCAATAAAAGGCGAGAGAAGTAAATTTTTCATTAATCACCCTTTTTTCCAATTTTTTTTTAATTGATCACCCCCAACACGGCATGCTGCCAAAAGACATTGGTCATGTGATAGTTTTTATTGAGTAACTAATCAGACCTGCCTCGAATATAATTTGCTATTGTGTATGATGCATCATTCAGAGATTTTCTGAATTTTTCCTTATTTATGTGCTTTTTTTTCCTTCTCTTACAAAAGAAATTTAATGATAATGAGTTTGTTATGAGCCAAGATTATTCACAAATGCTAAATGTATAGACATATTCAGATCTACATAAGCTACAATGCCTACTTTTGTGCAACTTTTTTCTAAAAATATATGCAAATACAGGGCGGATCCAGGATTTGGAGCGGGGGGTGGGTGGGGTGTCCAACTTAAATAAAGCTTTTTAATCACTCAATCTGTTTAATTAGACAATGGATATAATACATTTTTGTTTTAAGGTTAATTCATGATTACTTGGGTTTTTTGGTTTTTTTTAATTTATAAAATGTCTTATGTGGGGAAAACATGGCTCATACAAGGTTTAAACTTTTCATTTTCATCTGAAAATCTGAACCAACAGTGAAACAAAGTTTAAACCTTGTATGAGCCATATTTTCCCCACATATTTATATTTTAGATCTACCCCTTTGTGTATTGAGCACTTTTATAATAAAACAATTTTAAGATAATACATATACATCTGTATATCTATTGACTTTACTCATTTACTATATATAAGATAACTTCTATATTTAGTACCAGGCCACCCTGATTACTAGAACTAATATTTTTATTATATGAAAAGTAAATTGTCCTTTGTCCGAGCAGGAGCACTGGACCATCTCTCTATTTTTCAATCTCTATTTTCTTCCTTTTGCTTGAATTTATTTTCAAACCCTTAAATACTTGCTTTGATACTCTTTACTTTTCATCCTTGTTCTTATTGTGCACATATGGTGAGGTTCTGCTCTAAAGAAATATGTGAGATTACTCCACAAGACTACAGTAAATAAATGGAATGTTAATGGAGTCAAGAAAAAGGTTGTGTATTTTTGTTGGGAGTGTTTATTATGGAAATATAAAAATAGTTTCTAACATTCTCTAATACAAAAAATAAATAAAATGAGGGTAGGGTATGAATGCTGAATGCTACAAAAATTTACCCAATTGACAAGGTCATGAATTTACAGAGAAACTACTTGATTGTTACACACTGACATATTCCGACTAGTGTCCTCATCTTGGTTGTTATAGTCACAACATTTCGGCCATTGTACTCTCCTTTAAATGTCTGTCATAGTTGGTAACCTTCTGGAAATTTTGAACCAAACCATTTATTCAATCCAAAAGGTTACCAACTAGACATCGGAGGAGGACACAACAGGCGGAATTTTGTGACTATAACAACCAAGATGAGGACACTAGTCTTTATTTAATCCACAGGGCAGATTGTTCTCATTCAGCTGGCCATGCAAGAGGATATCTTGTATCAGTTAGTTCTTCCTAGTTAATTTGTCCTTGCGATGATGATGATGCTTGTCTGCCTTTTCCACTGAACCAGAGCATATGACCTTTTTTTTTGCACTACCCGAACCAGGGATTGAACACCCAACCACCAGGCAGGTTAATAGATATGCTTAACCAACACTTTTATTCACTAGGCCATGTGTCCCCGCAGAACTACTACAGACACCTGAAGAAGGCTGGAGGGGTATAACTGGGGTGGCCAGTCTGGCTTTTGACGTTAATTTGTCCTTTTTAGGGTTTGACTAAAAAACTTATATAAATTACTTAACATGTTTTTATTATGTAGTTGCCGTTGTCAACACTGCTACTGTGATGCAGTGTATGACTCACGTTGTCAACATATCCAAGAGGGTCAATTTGCCCAAGTCATCCTTTTCAGTCTGGGACAGTGGTTCCCAACCTTTTCATTACCAAGGACCACTTTTATTTGAATGAATTTTCCCCACAGACACCATACTTTTGAAAGGTCTACCCAGTCAACAAGCTCATGGAACCCAGTAATAACTTTGTGGAACCAAGGGGTCTGCGGGCTCCAGGTTGGGAACCCAGGTCTGGAATGTCCTCCTTTTTGAAAGTTTGGAAATAGCCACCCTAGGTATAACGGCTGAAATGTTGTGACTATAACAATCATGATGAGGACACTAGTCCGAGTATATCAGTGTATAATAATGATAATGCCTCAGTAATTCAGACAAGAACAATTTGAGTCTTTATATCTTTAATATATCGCCTCAAACTGGAAATCTATTGACAAGACAGATTTCAAAAACTAAATCTACTAAACAATTAGATTTTTTTTTTCTAATAGAGTAAAATATTTTTGGAATAAGTTGCCTAGTTGTGTTAAAGATAGCAATAGTGTACAAAGTTTAAAAAATAATTTAGATGATTTTAAAAATTATGGAAAAAACATGAGATTACCATGACATTTTTTTTAATCTGTCAGATGAGATTTTCAAGAGAGTTTGATCTGTGAATTATGCTAATCTGTAGATGTTTGTATATATGCACATTTGAACATGTTTTTATGAATTTTGTTAGAAGTTGATGTGTAAATATTGTGTATAGTTTGGAGATGACCAAAGAGGTATAATAAAATAATAATTATATATGAAGAAATATTTATATTGAGGAAAAGAAACGGAGTGGTGGTGGTGGTGGTTATCCATTTTAATATTAAACTAACATTTTTTAAGTAATTTGATATATAATGAGATCCAGCCTAATTAACATTAAAATAAAAAAAAAAAAATTAAAATTAAAAAAACATTGTTAGTATCGAATACTTATCTGTTACAGCTAACTGGAAACAAAATGAAGTGAAATACATTTAAAATAGAAGAAAAAAATGGAAAATAGAAATTAAATCTGGGTGAAGAAAGAATTTTTGAAAAAGTTGTAAAGAAACTTGATTACAAGTCTAAGACTGCTGTTCAAACGTTATGAAATGAACCACTACAGAAGAAATGTAATTCAAAAATAAAATCAGAGGAAAAAAAGGTTTTTATTTTCTTTGTAACCTGTTGACATAAAGATCTATTAACGTTAATAATTGAGTAAGACATTGTGAAAAGTTAAGTCATCTTGAAATAAACATTAATACAGGACTCCCCCATTATAACAAGGTTTGTTATAGCAGGGTTTGCAATATAACGCGGGTGGATGGTGGACCCCAAAATATCAATCTAGCTCTAAAATAGCTTGATTTAGCTATAACATAGCACAATTCAGCTACAAAATAGCTAAATTGGTCGTGGCTCGGTTATAACACGATTTTTTTGGGAACCCAACACCCACATTATAACGGTGGACGCCTGTACTATAAAACTTTGGAGATACATATGAACAGAAATATATTTAATGAAGAAGGAAGGCAGTCTGTATAAAACTATTTGAACCAATTTATTGGCCTGGTTCTAGGTTTGAATTCTACAAGTGTAGATCAAACCCTGACAGGACAAAACCCACAAGGATAAAACCTGCTTAGGAAAAATTATATACAGAATTTTTAAATCATAAAATTGTATTGTTATTATTTGTATTTTATGAACAATCTAAAAAAAAAAAAAAAAAAAAAAAAAAAAAAAAAAAAAAAAAATCAAAAAAAATCACAATCTCATTTATAAGAATGCGACCATTAAAGAATTTCATTGGTCACTTTTTCAATTCATAAGTAATCCATAAAAAAAGTAATAAGATTTGTTTCATTCTAATTTATTCATTTAATTATTAAAAAAAAAAATCTTTTTCAAATTTATTAACTGTTCCCATTTCAAAATTATTAATGGTTCCCATTTCTAATATTTGTTGAATGCTTTCAATATAAATTCATCTTTTCTTAAGAAACAAAGTTTTCTTAAAAGCAGAAGAAATTTAGGTGTATGATCTTCCAATTTAATGATTTAAAATGCTGAAATCGGCATGTGTCTCTTTAATGAAAGATTGTCAAATTTTCAGTACTTTATCTAATAAAGGATGAAATTTAAAAAAAAATGTTTCTATTCCAAATTATAAAAAAAAAAATTTTTTTCTTGTGATTATACACCCCCCACCTTAAATCATTTCAATGTGAAAAATTAGCTATATAACAGATACATACGTAAATAATCTTGTCATTTTTGACAGGTACTATGCTAGTTCATTATATAATAAGGAAGGCATTATAATTTTTGTACTGTAGCATATAATAACACACTATTACTGTTTTACAGAATAAAACTATTAGCACAATCAAATAATAAAAAGAATATTGCATTGAACAGCATTTGCAAATGTTGAATTATATTTTATTTTGTATTCATGAAAAAATTATTTTTAATAATTAGAAGATAAAAATCATGATTTGATTATCACATTTGTTTTTTGACTTTACAAAAATTCATTGTAGTGGTATTATTTTTTCATTTTTGAGTGCCTATGTGTGATTAGAATATGAGGCCAGTTAAACAAGTTTCCTTAATTAAGCATAATAAGGTAAAAAAAACAACTTAATACTGTCACCAATTAGTTAAGTTTTAGTAAGAATTCCTGTTTTGGGAGTCCCTTCAGACTTTGCAGCTGATCAACACTTTAAGGCACAAATTAATTAAATTAATAATTGGTAAAGACAAATTAGAGGACTGTGAATCTAAGTTAATCTGAACAATTTGTTTATCCTTTACAGCTACTCATTAATTCAGGTGGGTCTAAGAAAGATACAACAGTAGAAACTTGAAATTTTGCACACACACTCCCCTCAATGGATTTTCTTTTTTTTAAAAATTCCTCCCCAAAATAGGTTTTTAGTGGGGGTGGAGTTTCAATTGCAATGTAGGTTTATGCTAAATTGGTCACTTTTTTTTTGTGTCCGGCAGCATTCACGCTAGTTTTTTAAAATTTAAATTCAGACTTTAGTGATCACTGCCCAACAAAAGGCGAGAGAAGTAACCTATTCATTGATCACCCTTTTTTTCCGATTTTTTAATTGATCCTCCCAACATGGCATGCTGCCAAAAGACGTTGGTCACGTGACAGTTTCTATTGAATGACTAACCCATCCTGTTTGTTCATCCTTTACAGCTACTCATTAATTCAACTGGGTCTAAGATATTTGTTGTTTTGTTTAGGCAATTTTCATAATAGCATAATTTTGTGAATACAGTGCAGTTAGATATATCTGACAATGTTTGGAGATCTGATTATCTATCTTTGAAGAGGTATTTATATTTACTTGTGTCTGTCTTTCTAAAAGTTCCTTGGCAATCTCAAATCTCCTAATATGAAAAAAAAGACAACATTCCCCTACAAAAAGTTAATTTTTATTTTATTTACCTGATGAAGATAGCAGATTACATTTTTTCCCAAAAAGGACATTAACACCTATATATAATACTAAAAGTCTGATTCTGTTTGTGACCCCTGAGTAGCCAAAACAATCATTTAAAACATTTTATTTTAGTGTGAAAAAAAAAAGTATACCATTTGTATATACAAGCACACATCATTAACAACCATATTTACACAATATCTAGGGCCTTAAACCTTTGCGGCGTTGTAATAAACATCATAATTCATCTTAAAATCATTTACATCTGTTGATAGCACTACATATTCCAGTAATTTATTCCAAAGTCCCACCACTATTGCTAAAAAATAATTTTTTGATATTCAATCTACTTCTACCGTATATGTGTGGCCTCTCAGTCCCTTTTTAATTCCAGTACTAACTTAGTTGCACATCTCTGGAGTTTTTCTAAAAGATTTTTTATCTCTCTCCAAGTACGGTGACCAGGCCTGTGCACAGTACTCTAGGTGTGGACGGTCATAAGTCTTATATAGTATAAGGAACGAGTCCTTGTCTATATATGAAAACCATACTCTTATTTTACTATGCAGGTGTTTCTCTCTGCAATACCTTCTTTCATTGAATTTGACATGCAGAGAGAAATAGAGAGATCAGTCGATCATCATTATAAATCAGGTTATTACAAAATAATTCTATTTTCATACTTTGTAGAATTATTTAGTCAAAGATTCACAATAAAGAAATTATTCTACATACAAAGGTCTTCCTTGATTTAATTGCTGTGTCTGATATGTAAAATTCAAATTTAGAAATGAATATATAATTGGAGAACATTACTTAGTTCACAAGAGTTCTAAATCAAGAATTATCATAGAAGATAAATAAAAAAAATGATTAGTAATTCCTAAGTGCTTGTTGAGAATGTTTTAATAGCAAGAAAAATAATTACAATTGAAATCCTTTTTTTTTAAAAATTTGATAAAATTATGGAATGAGAAAAAAAGGTCAATACTTAGATTATACCATTTGACAGTAATAATCAGTAATAGGAGATGAAAACAAATATTCTTCAGTACAAGTGAACTGAATAATCACTTTATGACAGATCAAACTATCTTGCTTTTCTTATTTTAATTGAAGATATCTGTTGAAAAGATATGGTTTAAGAGTTCCATTATTATACTTGTACTGGGATTTACCGATAGATTGCACATAGGCGGTTATTTTAGGTGGGAGTTTATTTGGGGGTCAAGTTTTTGTAGATGAAAATTTGAAAGCATCTATGTTTTAGTGCACTTTAGTATTAAAAAACTGGACAACTTGAATACGCATATAATAATTAAGACATCAAGTCCAAAATATCTGTCAATTATTATTTGTATAAACAAAAAGTTGCTTCAAAGAAATTAATTCGCTCGATACTTCTTCACTATTGCTGAATGAGTTTGAAAACAAACAAGTTATATTATTTATTTATTACAAAAATTAAATTATTTTTGGTGTTTGCAGTTACTAAATACAGTCTATATAATATATAGACTGTATTTAGTATATATATATATATGTTTGGCTCTCATAGCAACTTAAAAAGAAAACACTGTCCAAAGAAGTACTAAATACAGTTGCCGATTGATAGTGAAGTGAATAAAAACATGCGAGTTGTAACTTTGATTGTTTTATTATGCTCAATTTAGCAGTTGTGATGGCCTTTGAATAATGGCCCTGGGCTATTATTTGGTCCATCCAGCAGCCAGCCTTGTATAAAAGCAGTTGTCACTTTTATGTTTGTTTGTTGATTTCTGTCATGCTAAAGCATACAGATATATAAAATTAACGAAGCTCTACTGTAATTTGAATGACCAACCTGCAGGTAGGCAGGCAAGTAGCATATCAGTTGAGCCAACCCAACACTGTTTGAATATTCAGTGAAATTAATTTACAAGTTAGCAACCGACCAAGCAAGCAGCAGCTAGAATAGCTGCTACTGATTACAGCTTTACTTGTTTGCCATCGCTTTTTGCTGAGATCTAATATGTAGTACTACACAAAGCCAAATGGAGGGGAATGGGGGTCAGAAGAGTGTGTTGCACCAATCCATAATTTATCCATACATAACATAAATAATCTCATCATTTTTTATGGGTACTATGCTAGTATGTTATATTTCTCCAGGACACAGACTTGCAAAGATGACAGACTTTTGAAAGATTAAAAAATTGTGAGAATCTTGATAACAGATCTCAAAATAATCTGGTAATACCTAATCAAGTTATACAAGAAAATCAATATTTAATTAAATAAAGCCATTGGAATAATGAGAAAATACCTAAAGCTTGGTTTGGCACAAAGCTTTTAGAATTAGCTCCCAAAATCCTTTATCATCTTAAGAGCAACAGCGGTGGGAAAATTGGGTTCATGCCTGTTCTAATAGTTGCAGTACAATATTTAAATAACTCACAGCAATCAGAACATGAAACCATTTCATTAATTCCATAATCTAATATCCTGTCCTTTGGGCTATTTTGAACACGAAGCAAACATGTAAAAATGGCAATGTTTTTTTGTTATTATTAATCTGGCCAGGACATAAGGCTGCAATCACACCATGCCATTGGATCGTGTCTCATGCATTGGTTTGTGCTTCTCTCTATGTGAGACACATCTCTTTCAAGTCAGTCATCACTGTCATCTGGTCTTTGGCCCGTCTCTTTCTCTTCCCAGTTGGAATCCATCTTGAGGCAACTTTACATATTCTTTCAATCAGCATCCTCAGGGCATGACTAAGCCATTGGAACCTACATTTCTTAATCTTAAGAGACACAGAGACACATTCCTACAGTCTGTTCCTCATTAGAGATCTTATTAGGCAAGTAAATACTACAGATATTTCCTTATAATAATGGAAATTTTCTTAACCTCTCCGACACAAAGTTTCTCCCTGAAAACTGCATTTACCCCAAAGAATGGTTGTAGGCTTTAGATATAAAGATGGTTATGTACTATAATTTCCAAAGAGTTCCATTTTTTAAGCAAAAAAACGCATTTTAGGACCGAATAAAAAAATAACGTTTAGAATTTTATAGTACGGAAAACTAAAATGGCTATTGTTATCGTAAGTTTTTTGTTTAAAACTAAGCAAGAGCGTATTGTTTAACAACAATTTTTTTTTTTTACATTCACTGCATTTATTTCGATAGGGGTTCAATTTTGTTTTTAGTATCCATATAATCTAAAAGTAATACATTTTAAACTATATTTATCACATATTGCTCTATGATAAATAACTAAAGTTAACATTTTTATTTTTAGTAGATGAAGTATTATAAATCATTATTATTAATACTATTTACCTTCATCTTAATTTTTAGTTGCTTTTTGTCACAACTTTACTCAGGCCGGTTTCCCTTTGGCATTTAATAAGCAAAAACATTGATATTATCTACAGAAGGATAACTCAAGGTTTTACGGCCATAGGCTCCATATAGCTGTTGATATTTTCAGCTAGTGCATTTAAAGTTATATTTAGAATTTTGATCAGCCCAGAAGTTATAATTTTCTAACTTCATTTGAAAACTATGAGAGTAACATAACTACATTAAAACATTCATACCTAACTTGAATCAAACCACTTACTACATCACCAAACAGAACACACATTCTTGTCATAGTTCCTGCTAAGCTGTGCACTTAAACACACATTTTGCAACCAGCACACAATGGAAATTAATGTGCACACAAAATATTTCAAATTCTGTAGATATCTTTTCAATAAAACCTCAGTAAGCTATTTCAAATTCTGTAGATAGCTTACTGAGGTTTTATTGAAAAAATATTGGTCCACTATGTTGAATTTAAAAGCATGCGCATACTTTAGTTACAGAAAAAAATTTGCACAATATAAGATTTTTGCGCACATGACTAAAAAGAAAATTTAGATGGAACATTGGTTCTTGTCATTTGTAAACATTGACTTACATTAAAAGTTTATAATCAAGAGATAATGATTTGCTTTTTGATAAATAAGCTGAATGAATCAAAAATGGGATTTTTGTCTTTATCTGAACGTGAGAAATTATGATTTAATAAATTAGCATGTTATCTCTTTGACTTTATTGAATAAAACTGAATAGCATGAACAGTCAAATCACGTTGGACACACTGGTTCTCGTAAGATCGCCGAAGTTAAGTAATGTCGGGCCTGGTCATTAACTAAATGGGTGACTGGGAATACCAGGCGCCTTAAGCAACCGGGGTTCAATCCCTGGCCAAGTCATACCAGAGACTTTAATGGTACTCAATGCCTCTCTGCTAAAGAGTAGGATTTAGGGTAAGTTGTTGTCGAACCAGAGATAGGAGTCGTCCCTACCCCTATTCAAAAGGATAGTAGCAAAAAAGAAAGAGCATTCGGGTTGCCTCCAGCTGACCAGCCAGAAATTATATATTTGAGTTGCCACTATAACATAGAAGAACATGTTTTATAAAATCATATTCAACATTTATTTATATAATCATATTTTGGCATAGATGAGCATCAACTGTATATTAACCTCACGGTATAAAGTGATAAATAACACTAGTTTGAACAATTTCTCTAGCCATTCTATTAATTTTTATTACTATTTACCTTCATTCTAATTTCTCTGTTGTATTTATCACAACTTGACTCGGGCTGTCACTCTACGCAAACTGCGCTAAACGGAAATAACGAATAAGCTTCCAGTAAGATTCTGTATTTCCGATTTGGTCACTGCCGTAAAGTGACGACTCGAGTTGTGTTGGGATAAAAACCACTAAAATTAAGAAAGGTAAATTAGTCGTCAAAATTAAAACAATGGTTTACAATAAAAAATAAATAATAAAGTAATTTTCTGGTTATGTTTTCTGATATTAGTTTCTATGATCTCAAAAGGATTGTTAATAAATAATGTCAAAAGTAAAAATCACAATACAGTATAATCCAAATATTGAAATATAAACATCACAGCATTCAAACAGTGGAAGCATGCAGAGTGAAAAGAAATGGAATTTTAAAAACCAAAATTAGGAAAATAAAACTTGAAAA
>VCCN01005704.1:8316870-8330337 GCA_006491835.1 Architeuthis dux
AATAACTTCAAATAACCATGTTCACTAAAATTCACTTTACCAAAGTAAATAATCAATTAAAAAAACACCTAAAGAGTCAAGTTCTAGCTAATAAGACAATACTAGAGACAGACCCTAACCGTAAAAAAACTAGGGGGCACGTTTTTTTTGTTGAAAGAGATCCTTTATAATAATCAAATATCTAATTTCAGTGATTGGTAAACAATATCTAGAGCAACCATTCTCAAGGTGGGCCATATGGCCCCTTAGGGGCCCCTGGCACATTTGAAGAGGGCCATAGACTAAAATAATAATAAATGAATTTCTGTATATCAGTGTGTTGTATTCCTGTGATTTGAACGCCTGACCTGGAGGGAAGTAGGCTGGCAAGTAGTGTATCCATTAGGCTAACCGTATGCTGATTTAATATTAGTGAAATTAAGTTACAAGTTACAACTTAGCAATCGACCAAGCAGCAGGTGAAGCTTGAACAGCTTCTGCTGATAACAGCTTTACTCGCTTGCCTGCCACCACTTTTGTTTACATCTGGTTCATAGTACTCCACAAACCCATATGGAGAGAAATGAGGATCAGAAGAGTGTGTTTAACTAATCCATATATAACATAAATAATCCCATCATTTTTGATGGGTACTATGCTAGTTATAAAATAAAAATAGTTATTAGAACTATTAGAAAAATGAAAATAAAAACTCACAATATTAACTAAAGAACAAAGAAACCAAGATGACGAGACAATTTTCCACAACAATTCACTATTTCAACTGACAAGACAACTACATAGGTGAGGATAGCTAACCCTAATCTTCAGTGCAGCATGCAAATATGTGAGAGGATCTTTTTGGCCTAATAAAAACATCAATAAAACAATAAAAACAATGTCAATACAACCGTCGTAGCAACATCTTCAGAAAATACAAATTACAATTTGTCAATGCTTAGAAAATCTGCTTGTTAAAACTGTAAAGATGAGGATACGTTTGTTCAGAAAAAGAAAAAAATATCCTTAAGCAAATTAAAAAAAGACAACCACGACAAGAGAACCAATTACAGAATTGAGAAAATAGGTAATTTTGCTTTATTCACGCATCAAAAAATGAAATTACCAGAAAAAGAAACAAAAACTCAATATTTATCTGAAAAGATCAAAAATCACATTTGTTTTGATAAGTTGACTCTTAAATTCATAAAATCTCTGAATGTTATCATGGGATATAACTCCTGATTGAAATTATCCCCCTTTGACCATTAGGAGAATTTTTCGATTTTTTCTATTCAATTCACAGAAGAGTTCCATCATTTTTAATTCTATTAACAGAAGAGTTCCACTGTCAATACAAGCAGTCTATGAATGTAAGAGTTAAAGGAGAATATAAAAACTTTGATGGATAGCAGTTAAGCATTATTAGGTGTGGACCGGGCTGGCTCCTAGAGTTCCTGGTGCCCTGGGCAAGCTGAACTTCGGTGCCCCTTTAGATTATAGTATTATCTTTGTTTTACAGTGAGAAAAATATATTGGAATAAAAAGTTTATAAAAATAATCAGGTAAAAGAAAATAGTTCTGAATTTCTTTTGCCAATTGTTTCTCTTAGTTAAATACTTTCTGTAGTGGTGCAACTATCAGATATTCTTGAAAAATCTAACTTCACATCAGGGAATCTTTTTTAATTATAAGTGTTTTTATTCTATTTAATTTCATTTTCCTAATTTGTATTTGGAAAGTCCTCTCTCTCAGACACATGACAGGCACCCCTAGCATTTGGTGCCCTGGTCAACTGCCTATGTTGCAAGCACCTTAGTGGGTGTGAAGTCAAGTATTAACAAAGTAAAATTGTTATCAATTGAATATATGTTTATATAGATCTCACATAAAGTTAGACTACTTCTTCAAGAGTAGGAGAGTGAACTTCGAAACACTAGAGATTTAAGTAACACTAGACAACCCTGTGACTCCTCATTGGGTAACCCTTTGAGAGAAAATTGGTGCAATCTGATATGACCAGAATGAACTTGGATTTTTTACGCATTTGCAAATTAAAATAAAACGGTAGACTACTCTATAATTAATAGTTATCTCTCTTGTCATTATTAAATAGATATGAGTGAGTGCAAAAGTAGAGCCCACACTATTATTATTCAGTTACAAATCACCCAAATTCTTTTTGCATTCGTTTAGTTAGCGCATTTTACGGGAGCCTTAATTAATTACCTCTGGCTACAATGCACCGTTTCAGCTACAGTCACAAACAAATGAACAAAATCAGATCATTATTTTCGGGGTGAGTGCATATGCAGACCCCACATTATTATTATTATTATTATTATTATTCAGTTGCAAATTATCTGGATTTTTTTGGCATTCAAGGGTATCTTAATTCAATAGTTCTGGCTACAATGTCACAAACAGATAAACAAAATCAGGTATTATATAGATCTCCCAACATTTTTTTTTTCTTGTTTGACTTGTCTAGCATCTGTACCTGCAAAATAAGTCTGTCTTGAGTAATTTATGAATTCATTTGGCCCGTATTTACCAAATCAGTGTCATCACTGAAGGTAACTAGAAATCTAGAAAGGTCTGCTTGGTTTAAATACAAATTTTTTTTAAATATCTTTAAAATCAAGTCCAAATAGGTTGATGAACAATTTGTAAATTATTCAATAATTTTTTGGAATACTTTCAGAATTCCTTGTTTAATCTTGGAAACATTAATCAGTCAATCAACCCGAAAATCAATAAAAAAGATTCCTCATCATCATTGGTCCTGTTTGAAAATTAGTTTTTAATTAGGTATACATAGGACATTGTGATTGCTAACTCTTTCCATTTTGTGTAATACCAGAAGATTTTAACAATTATAAATAAATCTAGTAACATGTCAACCAGATTTGATTGATAGATGATATTTTTTTTACTGGGTTCTGACTATTTCACCAGTCATGCTGGTCTCTTCAGGAGATTTGAAATGATGTGATTTTGTTTTGAGCTAACATATTTTTGAAATAAACGCATCGCTTTATCACAATGAACTTTGTCAAAGGAAATGATACTTTTTTTAAAAAGAAGAACAGTTTTATTGTGGATGATACAATCCTATTCAAGCCCTAGTGCTCTGAATTGAATTCATGGATCCACTTCGATTCCCTGGCAAGTCTCATGGTCTCAATGTTGGGGCAAACATGCTCTACTATCTGAACACTAATCTCAGACATGCCATGACTCTTTTATCAATTCGCACATGTATCCAATGCTTTGATTTCTCAGATTTCTGAACATCATTAAGATTCTTTTGAAATCCACTTTGATCATGAGACAAATCTTTTTTAATTCACCAATTTTTATCAAGCATTTCTTTGATCATCATAATTTTTTTTTTTTTTAAATCTTCCACTTGTATTTGAGGTGTCATGGGGAGGTGGAGGTCATGTCATGCCATCCGTTTTCATCCTCCATTTTGAGCAATTTATTATAATCCACTTCCGGCTTGCTAGCCCCATTGAAACTTCAGAGCCCTATTAATCATACATTTTGGGAACATGTTCCCTACTCTGTCTGTCGCCAGCCTCTCACGATGCTGGACAAGAAGTTGGACTTTCCTGGTTTGAAGTCAGAGTTGTCCATCTCCTAGACCGGTTGCCAACCAAGGCTGAAGAGCCCAGTCTGCTCTGCTATTTACTCAGAGGGATCATCATCAGCAAACCAATTTTAAGAAATAAAAGTATAAAGTCAAAATAATAACCCTTTGTATCCAAGAAATATTACATTACTATATAAGTCGAGGAAGAAAAAAGAGAAAATCTAATCTATGTGAAATTTTGTTGTAAGTTTAAGACATGGGGGAGTGATGGGCCTTAGTCTGCCATATTGTATTGCTTTACAAAATGAAATGTATAATGAAAGGCAGATATGAAATAAAGAAGGATCCTTCTTGCAAGTAAAAAAAAAAAAAGAAAGAAACTCAAGACATAATATTTACTAGTGATATATTTGCAGCGATAAAAAAAAGAAGCTCCTGGAGTAATACAGAAATTGAGAAGGGGCAAAAAATTGATAACCATTTTTAGTACAAATAATCAGCCATTTGTGAAGTTTGGATAAAGATACAAATACGGTTTAGCAGCCAAAATGCTTTTAATAGAGAAGAAAATGGTCTTCATCAATAAGAAAGAGGTTTTGAGAGGGTTAAGAAGGAAAGATGGTGAAGGCAGTTGGCTGTGGAATTGATTGGGCATGAACTTCATCAAAAGAAGTTTAGATTAAACCAGAAAATATAAATAACAACATTTTTAAAAAAATGCTGACAATACCAAAGAGATGTATGTACAATTTTATATTAATGGTGGCAAGGTCATTTCCCAGTTGCTATCATAGTGGTCATTTCCCAATTGCTATCATAGTGGTCAAGTGATATTTTATGAATTATTTTTGGCCTTCTATTTTCTAAGATGAATACAAAATCTCTTAACTAAAATCCAGATTTATATAAAAAGTACAATTTTATTTGTTTATTTAATATTTCTATCAAAACAGGGTTTTAAGCTTTAGCACTTGTTAGCCGAGTAAAACTTGTGTCCTGCCTCTCAAAGATGGTGAAGGCAGTTGGCTGTGGAATTGATTTGGCTTGAATTTCATCAAAAAGGCCTATTAATCGTATAAAATATAAATTCAAGGGCTACTCATTTGTATCTCTCCAATCACCAAACAATAGTGTGTTGGATTTTGAAGTTGTGTTGTCATGTCAGACACAGAAGTTACAGGCTTCCAATGTTACTAAGTGCACAAAATCTTTGTGTCTTTGAAAAAGAATGCAGAGTTTCAAAGGTTGAAACGTATGATTCAAGTCATATTCCTATTAACTGGAGGATATTAATACAAAGTCAACCACTGAACAAAATTTGATTTAAAACAAAAATAATACATTTTAATAAGTTGTATTTGAAATATTGATTTTATATTAAAAAATGTTATGGGCAAATATGTATTGTGTTACTAAAACTCAGTTATTGCATTTGTCATTTGCAACAATGAAAAGTCAAAGAGTCTCATAAAAATGATCTTTTGTTATTTTCTTTTCTTTTGCAAAAGGGTTGAAACTGGAAAATGACCTGGTATGGAATTAAAAAAAAAAATTTATATTGATAAGAAAGAAATTAAAAGATCTGAAGGTGGGGGTGAGAGGGGAGAGTAAGGATTCCATTATGAAAAGTTTTGAATAATTAAATAAAAAAAGGTTTTGTGAAGAGTACAAAAAAACAAAAAAACAATTTATTTCCTAAAATAATTTTGCAGGGAATATTTGACACATGTTTTCAATATAAATTTGGATAAAACTAGATTATTCAGATAAACTATCATTTTCTAAATATCATTCTGAATGACATTTGAATCAAATTTCTTTTTACATTGACCTGAATATTTATCTAATAAAAGGGCAACTTATTCGTATCTCTCTCATAAATTGGCCAACCGTGGAGGTGTCACAGATGACTTGGCAGCCAGCTCCCACCACCCCTCTCTGCTCTGAGACTCGCTCAAGGCATCGCTCATGCCACTCCATTCTGGGATGTTGTCCTCCATCACTTTAGTTAGTGTCTCTTCATTGTGCCCAATGGATTGATTGATTTTGTTTCTTACTCATTCATTGGGAATCTATATCTTTGTAGGAGATCCGAGGCATTTTCAAAAGCATCTCATTTCTGGCCTGTATCTTCTGCTCTATATTACTTATAATTCTGCTAAGTGAAACACTTCTCTTCTAGGAAGTTAATTTTTGTTAAATAACTCATCCGTAATACTCAATTTAGTTGTTTTTTTTTAATAATTCTTCCAGAATAAAAGACAACTGCAGATGGTTCAATCCATGCATGACATATGGACATGGGGGCACTTGTCTCTTGCCCCTCCAAATTCCGGCAAAACATGTTAAATTTTGTACAAATCGAGCCTTTTGCCCCCTTTATAGAAAGAGTTCCCCCATACACCCATGATTTTAATCCTTACACTCATGTATAAATATAAAAATTGAAACCTAACATTGCACTATATTTTAAAATACACTGACCCATTAAATTAGCTTTTCTTGAAGAGAGATTGCGGAACCAATTAGGAAAAAGTAATAACCTATGTTAATTACAATAGGAAACAAATTTAATTTGTATCTAAAGATCATTTTTTGCTTTCACTTTTAACATTAATGTAATTTTTTATTTTTTTTACACATCAATATATTTCAGGAAATTTTCTATACATTTTCCACCGATTTTATAAGTGAAACTTAAAAAATATTTTTCTGCATGTGCCCCTAAGTAAACTGTGACAGATGATTAGATATGGTAATTATCAAAATGAGAAAAGTATATTCTATTAATAGCTGCCTTTCCTTTAATTCACATAACCAAAGTCTGACAGATGCATAATTGGAGGTGAGGTGAGCTGACAATTTTTCTTGGAAGTCTAGTTGATAGCAATAAACATTAATCAGTGGGCACCTTTTATTGTTGGCATTGTAGTTTTATTTTTATCATATAACTAAAAGCGTGATTTTCAGTAGAATTTGCAAAATGTGACTGCAGGAAAAAATGAAGTATGTATATATAATTAAGATAAATGGTTATTTATATACCAATAAATGATAATATACTAATTTTTATAAAACATTTTCCAAAATATTAAAATACAATCTTTTTGTGATCAGAAATGTATATGTCCATGAACATGAGCATGAGCATATAATGTTGGTTTCTCAATTTGTACAAGTTTTTTTTTATAATTAAGGGACATATTACCAGAGAGAAGACAATTTACATTTAATTAAAAAAAATTTATAAAAAAAAAGAAAAAAAAAAAAAGATGTTTAAATGAATATCTAAAACAAATCCTCCCAAAATCTATAACCAATCCATGTTTGTATGAAAAAGCTGCAGCATGAAATTCTGGCCCAAAACAGAAAGAATGAGAATGTATAGTACAGGTTAAAAAGAGGACATTTTTGCACAGAAAAAAAAAAGCACACACAGCACACTAGTAGAATTGTTTGTAATTAGATGACATTTAAGAGAGCAGTTTCCATCATGGCTGCTGATGCTATCCCAGCATGCCCCAGCATTTTGGTTGAGATTAGGGCAAGGAAGAGCGGTAAGAATGAAATCCAGCCACTATAAAGAAAAGAGTGATAAGACGACAGCAATGCCAGGAATAGAAAACGTGAGCCTCACCTGCTGGGATGGTGTATTTGATTGGAAAGTTCCATAGCTAGAGACTTCTTGTAAAATGTTGGTATAATTTTTTACCAGACCCTGTTGTATTGCATGCAAAGAACAGAGACACTAGATGAAGCACTGTCGGAGATATGGACACAATCAGAATGCAATTCTTATTATATATGGATCGGACAGAGACACACACAGACATGGACAGAGACAGAGACAGACTGTAAGCTGAATATATTTGGTGATGCCAACACAATATGGAAAACATGACAGCAAATAAATACCAATTTAATATATTGGCAGTACAGAAGCAATATTGGAGGAGCCAGGGTGTGGTTTGATTTTTTATTTCATAGATATAACAGTTTGTCCCCGTAGGTCTCAGTGGAAACTTAACACACTAAAAAAAAAAAAAATAAATAAAAAATAAAATAGAAAAAATGTAATGCATGAAGTGAGACCTACATTGAACAGAAAATGAAATAATGAATAATAGTGAACAATGAGTGCGGAATGAGAATGATAAAACTAGTTTAGATATGTGGGATTTTTTCTCTCATTAAAATTAGATATGAATAGGCTGTTAATGATAATAATATTCAAATGAAAAACCTGAAAAGTTTAGAAAATACTGTTAATCCATTGAATGCGAATGACAGGAATTTCTGCCATTGCAGTTCTATGGCTAACTTGATAAAATTTCTGTTTTATTTTGATTGATTGCATTTCAGTTCTATCTGTGAGTCAGGGCTTTTATCTTGCAATGGATAACTATAAATGTTCACCACCTGCCACAGTTAATGGGTTAATTAGCTGATGATTTGCCCTAATACACAAACTATTAACAAATTTTTGGTTAACATGGGGGTGGGGATAAACTTTATATAGAGCAATTGTCAGTTTTTGGCTTAGCTATAACACTGGAAAAATGAGTAAAGCTACATTTTTCTGAACTGGATAAATAATATTTCAAAGTATTTAATGAAAAGAGTAAGAATACTGCATAAATAGAGGAGTTGTGATCAAATATGAAAAGCAACTAGAAGTGAAAGAAAGATATATCATTTATTACCAGTAACAATTGCTTTGATAAATAAATAACCCTAAATTATTTAATTAATCACCACAAACCTCTGTATAAAAGCTTCCCATTGCTCCTTGTACTTCACAGGGATTATTAATTTAAATTTAATCTGAAGGTGAGTACTGTGCTAAGAGATGATTTTATTATAAAACTTTATTTACAGTAACAGTTTAATTGCATTTGTAAAAAAAAAATATGAAAAAACGAATTAAAAGAATGTTAATAAACACATGAGTTATAAACACTAATAGTGATATTTTTGGTCTATGTTAAATACTGAGCAAGGTGTCCCATCATTAAAATGTAGTTTTTACTCATATTTGTCCTTTTCAACATGATAAAAAGATTTTTAAAATGGTATAAAAAATTTTCAATAAGTTCTAATTACAATATGATACAGGTTGAGTACCCCTTCTCCAAAACTCTGAAAGCCGATGTCCCAAAATCGGAAACTTAAAAAGCTAACAGGACGTCACAAGTGAAAGATTCCTCACTGTAGTATGATTCAAAGATGAGAGACAAGGCTGGTTCTCAAGGCATTTAACTCATTCTGATGACAGTAAAAGCTTGGTTATCTTTGTGTAAGTCTTTAAAAACGTAAAACTATATTTACATCATAAATGGTGAAAGATGAAACAAGTCCCAATCAAAACAAATTATGCATTACTGTATTTTATTTTTGCTTATTCTCTCATCTGTACAAAGACATTGTTGAAAATGTAAAAATAAAAAAGTGGGGGCTGCAGTACTCCTATGAGTAACAGTGATAAGAAAAAGATAAAGTGTTTATGTTTATCTATAGCACAGAAAGGCTGTTGGAGAATCTGGACAGAGGTGTAAGTGTATTCCAAAATCCCAAACACTTCTGGTCCCAGGCATTTCGGATAAGGGGGTACTCAACCACTACAAAGGAAAGACAGCTCCCTGAAGTGTGAACAGGGTTATATTATGGTGAAGCGAGAAGAATTTTAGATAATATAATTGAATGGTGAAGAAAAAAAAAAAAGTATTTTTAAGATCAGTGTTCAGATGTTAAAAGAATTTTGTTGTTTTTAATAACATTTGATAAATATCTAATCTTTTTTTTTAAGCATTCAATTCATATTTCATTAAATGTTCTCGCTGCCTTTGGTACTTTTTTATAATATTTATATGTAGTTTTTCATATGTATTTTTTTTTTTTTACTTTCTAAAATTTTAATTTGAAGATTATAAATAAACATAAATAAAAATTCAAACCAGAAAAATTACAGAAATGGATTTTTCATACCAATTCATAACAAAGGTATTGATTTAATGTATTGTGTCAAAATCTTTGAAAAGAGTATTGGTGAATATTAAAGAAATAACGTTGGTTAGAAAATTAAATTTTGAACATGGAAATAAAATTAGAAAAAAAAATCAAACTACTATTATATAATTCACTAAAATTAATATTACTTTTAAATATTTGGTAGCGGAAACCAATACGTGGAAAATTGTCATGAACACTCATCAGAATTTCCACTGGTAAAAAGTGAAAACTAACTTGGTTAGAAAAATTACTGACAACATAAGAGTCATTTATTTTTACTCTTAATTTGGATTTTGGCCAGTATAGTTATTTCGGTACTTCTTTGTTATCTATACACTACTCATAGTGTTCCTCCATTCTGCTGAACACAACATCTGTTCCGCTTTTTGTGTGTTAACTCCTCAGGCTGCTATTCTTTACTATCGAACTGGAGAAACTTTTCTAAATGCTCTTAAGGAGTATGTTGCTGAATGATCCACTATCTATTAATCACCGCTACCCACAACACTGGTTTATTGCTGGGTTAAGATTATTTAGGTGTTCACACATTTATATGTATCTGGGTATCTGCACAGCTCTAACCGTTCATAGTAGAAATTTTGAACACACACTCCCCCTCAATGAGAGGGGAAATGTTTTGGGTTTTTGAAAATTCCCCCCCCCCCCACATAAAAGGTTTTTTGAGGGGGGTTCAATTTTTAATGTAAGTTTACGCTAAATTGGTCCAGCAGCGTTTGTGCTTGTTTTTGAAAATTTGGACTTTTTAGTGCCCAACAAAAAGGTGAGAGATCACTCCTTTTTCCAACTTTTTAATTGATCACCCCCAACACAACATATATGGGTAGCAGTGATTCATAATTTCCCTTGAAATGCTAGTTCAGATTATTATTGCTCCATCAAGGCGTTGAATCCAGCAGGTTTTCATCACTTCATTTTGAATCATCGATACAATTTTGTCAACCCTGAAACAGGCGTTAACGCACAAAAAGTGGAATGGTTGGGGGGGGGGGCAAAATAGAGGACCAAGGTGCAATGATTGCTGTACAGATAATAAAGAAGTACCAATATTTCTTTTTATAATGTCAAATAGTTTCAGAAAGAAGTATTTGCAATATGGCAACAAGTGAACACTGACCATATAATATTTATAAATGAATATAAAGGTAACTGGATGAGATGAGATTTGACTACAAGGATAATTGAAATAATAATCAAGTGAAGGAGTAGTAAATGGACTTATGCACATTTAGAATTCTTTTAAAAGTTGCGAATCTATATTATAATGATCTGATTTTTGTATGTGGGTTTATTACCGTAACACAGCAAAAACGGCACATCCTAGCACAATACTGTTAAAATGCTCTAACTTGGAGAATAAAGCAATTTCCAGTCAAATCAGGCCACCAGTTTCTGAGTAATTAATTTAATTAAGTATACATTGATAAAAAAGTCTGCCCAAGGGAGATAACTCTACGTCTATTAACTGCTAAATAGGAGTTCTTGATAAGAAAACAAGTGGAATAAGCAAATAATTATAATATAAATTCTATAAATATGAAGTGACTTGACATTGAGCTTAAGGGCCACCGAATTAAACAGTACAGAGTGACTTGTCAAGAAAAAATGATTTATGTGCAAAAGTGGGGAACTGATTACTGAAAAACTACAGAGGGGGAAGGGAAAAACTGTAATATAATTTTATAATTGCAGGATGCAATTATGTTCAATAAGACATGATGTAATGGGTTTTTTGAGCACCGATTATCTTGAAAGGTGTAGGAAATTTCCATTTTCTTAACCAATTTCAGCAAACTGTTCCTCCATTGTATCAATAGATCACCTATATAAAAATTCTTCCTGGTATGTTTCTAAGGCTTTTCAATTAATAAGAAAGAAATATGATAATTATAAAGACATTTATTAGTTGAGAACCTATATTTGCCCAGCGCCGGTCTGAATGACTGCTAAACAAGCAGCCTAAATCATAAATGTGAATAAAGAAACTAGCTCTGCGCAGGGATCGAACCTGTGTCCACCCTGGAAGCAACCTTATACACAGGTTCTGATTTACCAACTGAGCTAACAAAGGTAGGCAGGAGTCTTCATTAGCTCAGTTAGAAGAGCAGAACATGCGTATAAGGTTGCTTCCAGGGTGGTCGCGGGTTTGAACCTTGCATGGAGCTTGTTTCTTTATTCACATTTACGACTTAGGCCGCTCGTTTAGCAGTCGTTCACATCGGGTTATCAACTAATAAATGTCTTTATAATTATCATATTCTGTTGGATATAAAAATTATCCATCATTTGATTTCAAGAAATGAATATGAAAAAATAAGACATTTGATTTTTTCCTCGGATATATTTTGGTAATTTGTTTGACACAATAAGATGGTAATAAACATAATTGTTGATTTAACAAATCGAAACAAATTGACTCAAAAATATATAGGGATGTTACAGAGTATAATAATATTTTATATAGATAATGAACGTCAAGAGGTGGGAGGACATCGTACGTGACTGCTCTTGCTGGAGGCTGGAACTACGCATTGCTTTGAAAAAAGGAGAGGAGGGGCTGAGGCTTGCTGCTAAAGAAAAGCGCATTTGCCGAAATAACGGCACCAAGACTACTACAGGTGCAGTTGCTGCAGCCAGGACTGTCACTCCCATACGGGCCTCTACAGCCACAACTCTGCCAATATAGACTGAACTATGACTTTCCGAGTGCAGATCCATAGTATTGCGAGGCTGATGGATGCCATCACCAATATGGATAGGTTTTCAATAGTCGAGCACTGAAATTTTAAAACGCTTATATACCATATATGCTGGAATATAAGATGAAAGGCTTCCAAGGGTATTTGGAGGACTATCTCTCACTGCAACATCCAAGCCTCATAAGCCCATATTGAGCTTCAGTAGATGGACCTCTAGTCATAATACCAGCACATTGGATGAAGAGTAATATTTACATATTTCTTTTTTTTAAAAATCAAATGACCGTCTTATATATACCGACATGGTTTATTGCAGTGATTCTAAAAGTCAATTTTTGAGTTATGTTGAAAATCAATTTGTTTTTATAAAATCAAAAATAAAACTCATTTTTGCTGTTATAAACTTAAAAATGAAAATGAAATTGATTTTTGGGTTATGATAAAAAAAATAAATAAAATTGTTGCTACTTCTGTCTGGAAATATCCCTGTGAGTTAAGAATGGATTTCAATAGTGAGAAACTAATCTAATTTTTAGGCCTTTATCATTTCAGTCAGAATTTATATACTTATAAGTGAAATCAAATGATGGATAATTTTATATCCGACAGAATATGATAATTATAATGACATTTTTTAGTTGAGAACATATATTTGCCCAGTGCTGGTGTGAGCGACTGCTAAACGAGCGGCCTAAATCGTAAATGTGAATAAAGAAACGAACTCTGTGTGGGGAGAAGCCAACAAAGTGTGTGATTAAAAAACTCCTGCCTACCATGAAAACACTGTTAGCTCAGTCGGTTAGAGCAGTACCTGCGTTTAAGGTTGCTTCCAAGGTGGATGTGGGTTTGATCCCCGCACAGAGTTCGTTTCTTTATTCACATTTACAATTTAGGCCGCTCACACAGGCGCCGGGCAAATATAGGTTCGCAACTAATAAATGTCATTATAATTATCATAATTATAAGTATATTTTTCTATAAGTAAGTTACTTTCATTTTCAGATTTTAAATTCTCAGATGTTGGGTAAAGATTGTTAGAAGATAAAACAAAACATATTGCTGTCATAATAATAATACTGTATATGCCGGACTATAAGACGAATGATTTACAAGGGTAATTTAGAGGACTACCGCTCACTGCAACTCATCCAAGTCCCATAACTG
>VCCN01005704.1:8359307-8371557 GCA_006491835.1 Architeuthis dux
AGAGACAAGAAAGAGAGAGAGGATAGAGAAAAGACAGAGCTTTCATTCAATTTTTTCAATACAAATCCAATGAGTCATTGCACAATAAATTGGAAAACTTTTCAAATTAAAAATCTGATATTAAATATTTTTAAACCAGTTAAAAGTTAAATGAATGTTTTTTAAAATTAGAATTTGTAATTATCTTTTATCACTAATTTTTATTTAACATAAACATTTTCATAGATGTGTAAGACTTGTCAGTTTCACTCAGTTGATAAGAGAGCCACCTACCAATCACTTGGTCATGATTTCAAATCACGGTACAGAAATTTTATATATTGGTTTAGTTTAACATGACAGATAAACAGTGAAGAGTTTACTCTCCTAAATTAGGCGAGGATTGTTCTTGTTATGATAGAAAAACAAAGTCAATTAAAAAAGTCAGAATTTTCATTAATGCGGACGGACACAAATAAAGGGAGCAATTTAGCATTAACTTACGTTGCAATTTGAACCCGCCACTAAAAGCCTATTTAGGGATGGAATTAAAAAAAAAAAAAGAAGTTTTTTCTAGACATAATAAGGAGTAAATGGTGAAATTTGCAGCCCTCTACTCCATTGATGCAGCCTGTACGCACAATACATAAATAGCCAGCTAGACCTGCTTAAAAATAGAAGAAACCTATGATGATATTTTTTGTTGACAGTTTTTAATTAACCAATCATAAATAACAGGTCTCAGAAACTTTAAATTAGTATTTAATAATAGAGTTTTATAGGTACTAGACAACCCTGTGACTCATTGGGTTACCCTTTGAAAAGGTCTTAGTCTGCATTTTTTATGCATTTGCAAATAAATAAATAAGGGATACTATAATTAGCATTTAATAGTTATCTCCCTTGACTAATAGGTCATTATAATAGAGATACGGGTAAGTGTGAACACCAACCTCATACTAGTATTAAGTTGCAGGAGTAGTAGTTATATTACCAGCAGCCAGCGAACACACATATGCACACAGCAAAACTTGCTTCGCATCAGCCAAGTGTGTGTACATATTACCCCCTTCCTCTCTTTCTGTTTCTTATGTCAGACTGACTGACATGTTGCAAATTATAATGCTGAGCTGCACTGGTCTACCTTTCTCCCAGGTTTCATCATCAACTGATGTTAAAGACAAAATTAAGCAATAGGACAGAAGGTTAAGATATTTTTAATCCATGCCTTACCAAAGGAGGTGCAGGTGGCCTAACAGTTAATGGCACAGAGAATGGAATCATTGAATTGAGTATCAAACTCTTGCTGGGACAGTTTGCACTCGCTTGGCACTAATGCCCTTGGGAAAGGCATGAATCCATTTCTCCCCCCAGCTAAATAGGAGGGCAGTTGGAGCCCTTCAGCCCTGTAAGGCAGTCCTTCTTGGCTGTGGGGATTGTATCACGGCTCTATAAAAAAACTTGATAGACCATGTAAAATTTTATTCCTGTACTGTGTGCGGTTTTACAGGGACCTCAAATTGTAGCTAAATCTGGTCTTTTTTGCCATAAAAAATGGTTAATTATCCACCTGTTTTTTTAAAATTACATTTTTCTCACTTCTTTATCAAGATATTGCCATGAAATATTCAAATCTGACTATTTCAGACATGCTGATTTCAAAAATGCTAACATCATTTACCTAAAAGGTAGTTATTTAATGTGCAATGTTGCCTACTTTATATCGAACGTGTGGACTAGTATATATTAAAACAGCCACCCCCAAATAAAATAAAGTTTAAGCGTTTTAGTAATGTACAAGATTCAAACAAACTTCTGGCAAAATTTGTGATTGGTCTTAGCTGTTTTCATACCATTTCTGCAAGCATGAATATTTGGCTTAAATTACAGAGTTTCTTTGAAATTTTCAACTTTAATGTCACTGCTTTCTGAGCACATTCAAAATATGAACTTTATTTGAATTGTCATAATCTAAAATGTATCAAGCACTTTTATCCTTTACTGTGTAACTGTAAATTCCATCTATAAACCATTTGAATGTCATTTCATTACACCTACATAAAAATAATCAATTTTCACACTTGATATTTTAAAAGTTTAATTCTAAAAACTTTTTTTTTATATTATCACTCTCAACCAGATCAGCTTGTATTGTGGTCCTCTTGAAGTTGATGGAATTGCAACTATCATTAATACATGTATATTTGGTACCCAGCACCAGTGATACCAATTTATCTCTTTTGGAGCTAGATCTAGCTATTTTTGTTTAGCCCCCAAATTCTGAATCTAGCTCCAAATCTGGCCTTTTTGAAAAGCATTTGGCCATGAACTTTTCGGTTTGGTCGTTTTGACTTTGTTGCAGCAGTATTTTTAATTATATCATAAAGAGTACCAACTGAAGATACATCTAACAGATGTAATACAGGTCGGCATTTAAGGTGTAAGTATTTTAGAAATGTTTATACTTATGTGGTAAGCTAGTTTCTTTTGATAGGTAGTTTTTATGTAAGAAATGGAGTTTATTGTTTTGTCTGAAATGAAGTTTCAGTATGAAGGAGATCTTGATGTCATAAATCTGCCTAATACGAGGATGGTGGTGGATTTAGTATTTGTGACCTGTTTGTTGGGCTCAGTAATCTTTGTAGCAAGAGTTTGCACATCGTACAGTGAGCATCTGCGTCCATTTCTACCATGATGCGTGTCATTTTGT
Organism: Architeuthis dux; assembly: GCA_006491835.1. NCBI lineage: Eukaryota > Metazoa > Mollusca > Cephalopoda > Oegopsida > Architeuthidae > Architeuthis > Architeuthis dux. Next base: position 8,361,997 of record VCCN01005704.1, read on the forward strand.
AGATGTGTATCAGGTCACTCCTCAATCTTTTGTATTGTAGAGTGGGAAGCTGTAATATTCTGAGTGTCTTCATATGGCAGATCTTTTAGTTGTGGCACCAGTTTCATAGCTCTCCTCTCTAACATGTCTTGGTAATTTTTGGTGTATGGAGATTAGATAATTCTTGCATATTCTACATCTGTTCTGACCAGGATTTTGTAAAGCAGTTTGAATATAATGGTGTCCATGTGTTTGAATGTGCTTTGGATTATACAAAGCATCTGGTTTGCTTTATTGATTTTTTTCTTCTATATGTTTATTGAAATTTAGCTGCTCGTCTACAATCACCGCTAGATCCTTTTCTTCGGTTACTTCTGTTAGGTTGTGGAATGTGTAGTTATAGGATTTGTATTTGTTTTTGGAGCGTGCAGTGTAATGTGCTAGAGAGGTCACGGACATATATCATGAAAAGAATTGATCCTTGTGGTTCTCCTGATGTTACAGTGATTTCATGTGATGAGTAATCTCCAACCTTGACTAACTGCTTTCTATTGCTGAGGAAATTTTCTATTCATTTTAAAATGCCACCTTGGATGACATAACGTTGTAGTTGAAGGATTAGACTTTTTCAAAGGCTTTTTCCAGATCTAAATATATAACATCCGCCAGTATATTGTGTAATAATGCTTCACTCCATATGTTTAGTGCCTCCGGACTTGCACCCTGTTCGGGCAAAGCACAATTTAAAATTAATTTTAAATGGTCTATTACAGCAGTCTGCAACCTACGACCCGCGGGCCAAATCAGGACTGCAAAGGGATTTGCACCAGCCCACAAGGAAATATTTGAATATTCTTACTTATTTTAGAGTTTATTTGTGTCTTTTTAATAGATTCAAAAGATCCCAGGATTGAAAATTGTGACCAAATTGAGTACATTGATTACTAATCAGCATCCTTGGCTAAGAACAAATGATTTTCCAGCATTCATTATTCATTGACTTGAAGCAAAATATTACTAGATGTATTTAAAATGGATAATTGCCATATTTCAAGCTTTTTATAGCGTATATCTGGCCCACCGTCCATTCATTAATAGACAACCTGGCCTGCAGAAGCAAAAAGGTTGCCGACCCCTGGCTACCAGGATGAGGTTCTGCAGATCCACAAATGTTCATGAAATTTGGAGAGGAAGGGTTAAATATCATATGGAATGACCATTTTTTAATCAATAGTCTTAAACAGAAGGATACATTTTTGTAATCCTCATTGAATGAGCCATGGAAATTACCAGGTGATAATATTAAAACAGTTTGATAAAAGAAAAAAATTATGAAAAGAAATATTACAATTCTCTTCCACCCACGCAGAGATAAAAGCCAAGAAAAAAACTGTGCTGCAATGTTTAGATATAACATAAATAAAAAGGTTGATACTTTCTGTATCTTTATTACCCTAATCAATTTTGTTCCATGCTTAAATCTCTTACTATGTTAAAAATCATGCTTGTAAAATCAGTAAACAAGGTATGATGATGATGATGCAAAAAACAAAATAAGTCAATTCAGTATTACCAATTCAAAAGTATATCAAAGGTTTACAGTACTTTCGTCTACTTCACTTTAGTAAATATCAGTTTTGTCTAAAATCACAATATCTCAAAAAAAAAAAAAAAAAAAAAAAAAAAAATCCCTGGATCCACACCAAAATTTCATCAATTCTTTCTTTCCCATGGCTAACCATTTGACAAAAATGTCATTAAAATTTCATTGACAACTTTTGGAGATATTGTTGGGACCAAAGTGATTTTAGACAAAAGTGATTTAGACCAAAGTGATGTAGACCATATGAAAATATCTTCATGTTGACTGTTCATGCAAGTTGAATACAAGGAAATAGTAAAAAATTCATAACTGATACTGTATGTTTTTTCTCTAATCCTAAACATATCTTGATTAATCCTCTTAGCAAGTGCTAAACATAGACAATATGTTCCACGCTGACGTAAGTGATTAAATCCCATAATATTCAACAATTTTTTTTTTGTGATCTAATCATAAATCACTCATTTCTCTGGTAGGAAATCTGATTGTAGATATTTCACATTTTTAAATGATTAAAAGATTTACCATTGGTAAATTATAGTATAATCCCAAATAATGACCCAAAAATCAATGTTCACTTATTAGCATTCTATTAATTTTTGACTGTTTTTCTGAGATGAGGAATTATTATACACCGATTTACTCAGACTAATGTCCTCATCAACAATTCGGTGGTGGAAATTTGGAGCCTTAAACCTAATGTTGCTTGTCTGCCTCTTCCACTGAACCAGAGTATATGACTTTTGCACTATCCCAAGTGTAATCAGGAGATGAAATCTGAGAGTCTTGGACGTAACGTCCTTTCTTTCTTAATTAAAAGGATCCCATGTGGCTTCCAGAAGGTTACCAACTATGACAGGCACCTGAAGATGAGGACATTAGACAGAGTAAATCAATGTGTAGCATTCTATTAATTTCTATTTCAAACTGGTATTCATATATCAAGAAGCATTGTGAGTACTGAATCTCAGAAGATTGTTTCTTTGAAATTATGCAAGCAGACTTCAACAAAAATTTCATTTAACTTTTTAAATATCTTGAAAATTAGGGTTGAACATTGCTTTAAATAATGCTGTAGAGATTCAAACAAACACGTCTTTCCACTTTTATTGGCACTACTAGGAAAACAAGTTTGATCTGTACTGTTTATATAACCTACTCAAAAAACAGACTTTCTCAATATCTTTTTAGTAAACTTGTCTAACTACTTGAAGAAATCTCTATGTGTATGTCTGTATGCACCAAGATTACTTGACAACTGGTCATTGTACGGTGTTGACATTCGCCAGATATATTAGTCAGTACACAAGGCAGTGCAGTGTAGAGTTTGAAGTTTTTTAAAATCTAAATTGAGAAATCTAATAAAAATAAATTAAGAATGTCTTGAAAATTAGGGTTGAACATTGTTTGAATCTCTATAGCATTATTTAAAGCAAACACATCTGTCCACTTTTATTGGAAGTACTATGAAAAACAAGTTTGATCTGTACTGTTTATATTACCTACTTAAATAAAAACAGACTTTTCAACTATTTGTTTACTAAAACTTGGATCAATGGAAGAAAGTTGCCTGGTTCAAGGCGTTTCACTTTGTCATGAATAAGGTGGACTGCAGGGTAAGTGTGTGTTGAAATCCTGGGGAAGTGATGGCACCAGGATGCACTGTGGGAAAACAATAAGCTGGTGGAAGCAGTGGGATGGTTTGGGGAACATCCTGCTGGGAAACACTAGGTCCTATCATTCATATGGAAGGTATTTTGTTGTGTATCACCTATCCCAACATCATTGAAGACCAGGTACACCTCTTCATCTTCATGGCAACAGTCTTATATGATGGCTGTGGCATCTTTCGGCAGGACAATGCATCCTGCCACACTGCACAAGTTTTATGGGAATGGTTTTGGGAACATGAAGACTTTATAGTGTTGCCCTGGCCACCAAACTCCCCAGATCTCAATCCCACTAGCACTTATGGGATGTGTTGAAACAACAAGTTCACTCTGCAGAAACCCCACCATTTTGTTGTGTATCACATACCCCAACATCATTGAAGACCAGGTACACCCCTTCATCTTCATGGTTTTCTATGATGGCAGTGGCATCTTTCAGCAGGACAATGATCCTGCCACACTGCACAATTTGTATGAGAATGGTTTCCAGAACATGAAGAAGACTTTATAGTGTTGCCCTGGCCACCAAACTCCCCAGATTTCAATCCCATTAGCACTTATGGGATGTGTTGAAACAACAAGTATCACTCTGCAGAAACCCCATCAAGTAACTTGCAGCAAAGGACCCGCTGTTAACATCCTGGCACCAGATCCCATTGGTATAATCCGAAATAATGACCCAAATATCCAGAAAAATCAATATTAGCATTTTTGGTAGCATTCCGTTAGCTTCTATTTCAAACTGGTATTTATATATCAGGAAGCATACCTAGATGGCATTTTTGGCTGTACTGGAGTAGTACTTTGGTACAATTCTGTTAATTCTTGTCTGAATTTCTGAGATGAGGAATTATTATCATTATACACCGATTTACTCAGACTAGTGTCCTCATCAACAATTTGGTGGTGGAAACTTGGTACCTTCAATCTAATGTTGCTTGACTGCCTCTTCCATTGAACCAGAGTATATGACCTTTTTTGCGCTATCCCAAGTGGAATCAGAAGGTGGAATCTGAGTGTCTTGAGCTTAAGGTCCTTTCTTTCTTAATTAAAATCTTTCTTATTTCAAACTGGTATGTATATACTAAGAAGCATTGGGAGAGTCATTCTATGGCATTTTAGTCTGTGCACTAGTAGCACTGAGAGCTCAGAATCTCATAAAATTGTTTCCTTGAAATTATACACACAGATTTCAATAAAATTTCATTAATTTTTTAAATGTCTTGAAAATTAGGTTTGAACATTGCTTTAAATAGCGCTATATAGATTCAAACAAACACTACTAGGAAAACATGTTTGATCTGTACTGTTTATATAACCTACTCAAAAAACAGACTCTTTTAGTAAACTTGTCTATCTAACTACAACTGATAAAATCTCTATGTATGTGTGTCTGTATGTACCATGATTACTCGACAACTGGCCATTGTACGATGTTGACATTCGCCAGATATATTAGTCAATACACAAGGCAGTACAGTGTCGAGTTTGAAGTTTTTTTAAAATCTAAATCGAGAAACCTAATAAAATAAATAAATTAAAAATGAATAGATCTTTCTTCATAGTTTTATTAATTATCTCCCTTGACTTCTGCTCTTTAAAATTATCTAAATTTAGATATAAAATATTTAACTTGGCAACACTGAAGAGAAGTAACCGAAATACTTTGAAGCCGTAGTTTCGTACAATGGATGGAGAATTATTTTAAATGAGAATTATACCAGGCTGCTCCACACACCATAAATATGCACCGCCCTAGTTCATTTAATGATACAATATCAAATGCAACAACAGATTATCAATGATTAGTTATATATGCATATACAATAGAAAGATATATATCGTATTGGTGTGTGCAAGTCTGTAAAACACATTGAGCCATCAATTATTATCTACTTATATAATGAACAGTGTATTTTTTTGTTTCTGTCAGTAAAAATAAACTCTTCCACTTAAAGATAACAATTTTCATAACAATATCTCCAGCCCACCATTTGAAACAATGGACTCTTCTTCCACGAATTCAGTAGTTTCTTTTTTAAAAAAATCATCTCATAGAAATTCAAATATATCTGTGACGTTTTTTACAGGGATTCTTTCGTTTCATTTGCTGGGGTGGATGTGCCTTTGGCTGTGTTATTGAGCGTAATTGCAGAGATCAGTCTCCTCCTTAGAGGATTAACGGGATCACCACAGAAGGCTCTCCGCGTGATCCCACCTGCTATTTTACTCATAGGGGAGGGGGGTGGATCCATGCCTTTCCCAAAGGCATTAGTGACTACGAAGCCGGAGTTTGAACTCAGTTTGCAGAGTCCATCGTCCTTGCCATTACCCCCCACGTCCACCTTGCAGATTAACTATTTAGACAGGATTTAATGAGAAACTTATTTCGAGTGATCCCTTTCTTCCATTGATATAATCTTTTTTCCTACTCAAAATTGTGTGTAAAGTAAAGAAGTCAATTCTGTATGTGTAAGAGAAAGATGATAAATAAATAAAAAATAGGTCTTTAAACAGGGTTGCATTTTTCCAAAATTATACAAACTAGATGAAGTACCTGTCTATGCTGGGTTAGAAGTCAAGACTTGGATCATAGCTGGTTATAATGACTAAACGTTCTCTCTTGTACAAGTTTTTTTCAAAGACATATCTCAGAACGCTTACAAACGTTTTCTATGTCACATCTATCCAGACAGAAAGTAAGGGTTGAGTTTAGAATAATACTCACATTGTAAATCGAAACCCCTGCTAAAAACTTGATAAAAACATGCCTGGGGGTGACATTGGTACACAGAGAAAATTTCATGGGGATATGTTGCGTGGTTCTTGAGTTAGGCTGTCACAGACAGACGGACGGACAATTGGTGAATTATAAGATTGATGTTTTGAAATGGGACTTTTGTTGATATGTTCAGCATAATAAGAGAATGTTGTGGCTGTCTTATGATATCTTAACACAATAATACCATCTATTCCAGAAAAGATTTTCTTTAAAAAGATTATATCATCTAGGAACCAGGGTACAAAATTCTCTTTTAAAAATAATTAATGATAATATGCTATGTGACACGCAGTAAAATAGAATTGAAAATAATAATCAAAGAACAAGCATGAAAGTAGCTGGACACAAACTAGAGATCAATTTACCATAAATTTACATTGTAAATGTATTGTCGGTGAGAAATTTTGGAAAAAAATAAATATAAACGTTTTTTTTAAGACATAAAGAGTAAATGTTGAAATTTTCAGCCCTCTAGCTCCATTGGTGCGGCCTATACGCGTGGTACATACATAACCAGCCAGACCAGCTTAAAAACTGAAGTAACCTATGTTGACAGTTTGTTTGTTTTTTGGTTGAAGGGTCCTAAAAACGTAGACATTAAATTATATATCACGTCTGTTATTATTATTATAATCAGTAAGAAGCAATCGTCATATGACCATAGAGGAAATTAATATGAACAGAATGAATGAAAAAGGCGTTTTCACTAAAACGTAGACATTAAAATTCATGATTTATTAATTAACAGCACAGTTCTAAGAACATTACGATAATCGTATCGCAAGATATGAATTATGAACAATTTAAAAGAAAAGAAAAAATATACACATTTTCGTTTTACTAAAAATAATACGTATTAAATTCGTTATGGCATAATAATTATAGTTGTTTTTACGGATAGAAGGTCACTGAACCGTAGAAAAAAAGACTACAAGTGTATGAGGAGGCAGTTTCATTTTCAGTAAATAAGATTTAATGGTCAATAAATCTAAATGTCGTTTTATTATAATAGATATGAATTTACACATTTAGTACACATTGTTTCGGTCTGTAGCTAGTTAATTGTCAATGGTTTTAATAAAAATTCAATTTAAAATAAAGAAGATGCAGTTCGAAACGTTGAAAATGAAAGTAGGTTTTCCAGATTTTACCATTTGATGGCATGAGAACGTTAAGAAGAGGGTAATAAACGATCGATATGACGATATATAAGTATCAAGGTAAATTCATCATCTGATCGATTTTTATTCAATGAATCAGAAATACTGGCCATTTAAAAAAATATTTGTATGGCTTGAAAATTTGATAGTGATTTATCAAATTATTTTTTAAAAATTTCCTCTTATTTGATTGCGAATATATTATGTCGAACAATTTTTAGTTGCGTTAGTACGTTGCACATATTTAAAAAGAAAAAAAACGGGAACCGTAATATAAGAAAAGACGGTACAACTTAGCGAAGGTGGTCCCGATTGGAATTTAGCTTACGTCACACAGACAGCGATCTGTCGAAAATTTATGAAGCTAGGCAAATTTAACAATCAAAGCAATAACATGATTTATGTACATGTTTTTCGTTTATGAATTCTCTTATTTCTTTTTTATGCGCCATTTTTAACACAGAGTGTGCGCGGGTGTGAAATTTTCACACTTAAAATTCCAATCGGGACCACATTCGCTAAGTTGTACCGAAAAGACATACAGTTGTATAAATAATACAGACATCACTTTTACAACAGAATTATACAGAAAACCTAGAAGCACAGAAGGAAGTGATCATGTGATTCTCTCCTCCCTAATCATAAAACACCGTGGACTCCATGAAATGAACATAACCTCTGAGGGAGGTTTTCAAAGTCGTTTTCTCATTAAAATTAATTGAACAATAATGATCGATTCTTAAATAGGTTTCAGCTTTCAGAAAGATGTAATACTATTTTAAATAATGTGTATTTTCAAAATGAATAAGATTTATTTTTTTAATTTTTATTTTATTTAAAAAAAAAAAAAAGGTAGATTTTAAAGAATTGGTTGACATTAAAAATTACATTGAATTGAATGAAGAAATTGGAATTCAAGTTCGTTACGTCGTTCATTCAATAAATGTTTTGCAAATATTGAAATGTCAAAACGATTTATTTATAATTACTTTCGTTTTCTTAAGGATTTAGGATTGAACGACTGGGGTTAAACTGATCTTAATTCTAGAATGCATAACTGTTGAACATTGCACAAAAATAATGTAAAAAAATGAATAGAGAACAATTTTAATCACAGTTAAACAACAATCAGAAAATGATTAAATCATTGTTTAAAGAAATGAGTAATGGAAAATAAGGTGATCATTTCGGACAGGAATTAACTGTTAAATCTTTACTGATCTGAATAATAATCTTTGCTTCTAAGTACAAAGTACTTAAAGTAAGTAAGTACTAAGTAGCAATCATTTTTTTTCAACACAATCAATCAATAGTCTTTTAAATTATCTTATTTTCATTTTTAGATGTATTGTAAACCATTATTACTAATTTTGACAACAATTTTCCTTCATCTTAATTTTTTATGTTAAAAAGCAACACAAATTAAGATGAATGAATAGTAGTCTAAATTATTAATAATAATGGTTTGGTTTGCAATCAGAATAGCTACAACAGGATTTGTTTTTATTTAAAGAAATATACCTTCTAGGCATTCACAATTAGCAAAATGAATTCATCTCATAACAAAAAAGACCATTATTAATAAACTAAATACATTAATATTAGAATTAACATAGAAATGAATGAAAAAAAGGGATGGTCTAACTTTTAGAAGACAAAGATAACAATATAATCATGTTTATGTTTAAAAACAACCTATCAAAAGCAACTAGTTTATCACACAAGTATAACAATCCTAAAATACTCACACCTTTAAATGGCATGATAAATGCCAACACCTATTACATACATCTGATAGATGTATCTTCGGTTTAGGTCATTTTTTTTAGATTTGAGATATAAAAATTAATTTTTATTATTTTAATTTTATTAGATGGAGTATTTAAACCATTATTAATTTTTTTATTAATATTTTCCTTCATCTTAATTTTTTTTAAAAATTTAATATCAACAGCTTGAATTAAGTTGTTATTAAAAGAAAACTAAAAAATTAATATCAAGGAAAATAGTCAAAGAATTACTGATTGTCACTATGTATAATCCGCTAACCATAGATAACACGCACCCACCGATTGAGCTTCAATTTCCAATGAAAAATGTATTATCTCGGGTATTCAAATATGTATAACAATTGTTTCCATAGATAATACTCACCTGGATTTTATAGCTCAAAATTTTCGGGGGAAAATGCGTATTATACATGATGAAATAGGGTAATAATAAAAGACGACCTAGTATTTTCATTTTTGGGTTTCCATTTCATCTTCACCTATTTTCAATACAGCACTGCCAAAAAACAGTTTTTTAAAACAAATTAATGAATGATTCTTTAAAATCTTTATTCTGATTAAAGAAAGAGAAATGGTA
>VCCN01005704.1:8406399-8437235 GCA_006491835.1 Architeuthis dux
CACACATACAAACCAGAGATCTTTGGCATAAAAACACACATGTTTGGATCTAATTAATGTAAATATTGTCCACATTGTCCACATTTTTGTATTCGAGTGCTGATACACACATTTAGCCCAGTAAGGAATTTCTTCTGCTTGCAACCCTGTATGTGATGTCATCATAATGCACCAATGAAAAATGCCAAGTTTAACGCTATTAAAAATATGAGCAACATCCACAGTTTTCCCCAATCTTGATAATCTCAGCGCCCGGGTGCAAAGATAATTTTTCCACCCCCACCCTTAAAATGTTTTGATTACCTATTTAGTTGTGACTTTTCTTTCTATTATGTTTTTTTAGGTAACTCAGGTTAATGCTACATTGTGACTTATCTTCCGGGATTCTTTTTTGAATATATCGTAGACTTTGCAAATTTGCAAATTAAATATTTGCTCAAAAATTAATCTTTTTAAATGATTTTTTTTTCTTTCTAAAAACTTAATTTGAATATTTAAAATTTCTTTATTCTCCATGATTACTTCTAAAATCTTGTTATTAAATAAAACTGAGTTTTAATAATTGAGAAATGTAAAGTTTTACAAAATCTAATGTTCAGGAGATTTTTGATAGAATTATTTCAATTTTTTAATTAGATACAGATATTCATTTAAAATGTATTGAGGACCGGAATGCAATAATTTGTTAGCCCCATGTTTTTTGTATTATTAATAAAAGAAATATGCAAATAATTTTTTTATGACTAACTGTATGCTATTTTCTTGCAGTTGAAACCAAATTAAAGCTTCAAAGAAAATATATATATCATTGCAATACATTTTAGAATCTTTGTAGAAAGTGCATAGAGGTACCTATTTTACAGTCTATAGCGTATTCAAAACATAAAAAACGTGTTATTTAATTATTTCACATTTTAAATGTAAAATGAAAACAAACAAAGCAATATGAAAAATGTATGAAGCAACTACAACAGCCTCTTTCATCTTGGCTTTATTCTTGCAAAGTTATCTATTACTTAATTATAATTCACCTCAATAGCCAACTCTCTTCCAATGAAGAGCAAAGCTAACCCTGAGAATCTATCCTTGCTCATTGTAGAACGAAGTAAAGGATCGTTCTGCAACGGCACTAGTTATTGGCAAAGTCAGAAAAATGTAGTACAATGTGGACAGGTTAAGATAAACAGATGTCATTGGTGATCATGAATTTAAGTACTTTGTTGATGGTCAGTTTCTCGAGTTTCAAGTATGCCGGAATTTATAGTTAATCCTGGACACAGGTTTGAGGAAGGGGTGGCCACAGCTGAAACTTATCATTACATGATATCCTGTTTACGTGTTAGCTGCCCTTCTTGGAACGAAACCAAGTCAGGTTCTCAAATCCTGTTTTTCTGTCCATCCTGGCTTGAAATCACAAATTAATCAGGTTTCCATCATACATATCTTGATCTGAACTTGGAAAAGTCAAGAGTATTTTTATTCATACAAACTTACCGAGTGGACAAAAGGACCATTGTTTTTGAACATCTGTTTTCCATTTATCTCAACTAACCAATTTCAACATCACTAAGTTTCCTGTTTGTGTTTTGATTTTTAGTTCCATTTTACAATCCTCATTGTGTTTTTGGAAACATATTTCCAAAGGAGGGGGTCATTGTTAGTATTACAATGCTAACGCACAACAGCAGTTCTTTCTGGCCACACCAAAGATGTCATGCCTCTCAACAAAGTTTAACGGGCAATTTGTTGTCACTGCACATAAACCACAAGAACACCATGAGGTTCAAGAAAAAGCATGACACTGTCAACAAGATCAAGTCTTTTTTCTGAAAGAGGACATCCTAAGGAAAATTTTGGTTACTCTAATTATAGGATCCTGGGTGATGGGGGTGTGCAGAGTAGATAGCTCAAATTGTGTATTTTATGGCGGCTATTTTGAAAATCCCAAATGGCGACCATGCAGATGTCTATACAAATGCCAACATTATTTTTCCTTATACCCCATTCAAAAAATGTATAATTTTGCTAATCTACAAAAACTTTCAACAAAAATACATAAAGAACCTTGAGGGGCACCTTGCATTAATAGTGCAAAATATGTATTTTATGATGGCCATTCTTAAAATCCAAATTGGCGACCATGCAGGTGTCTGTGAAAATGCCACCTAGCACTTGGTGTCCTGGGTGACTGCCTGTGTTGCCTGGTTTTTAGGCCAAAGGAATTTGTCTTTAAAAAATAATTTTAGATTTAAAATAAATTAAATACAAGTTGTCAAAAGGACAGTTGCATCGATTTTGTTTGTCAATTGATATACGTATATTGCTCTCAGTCTGCTTGTCTGTCTCGTTATTTAGGCAGTTTATGTTTTACTTGCATTAAATTCTCAATTCAAATTCTTCTTACAGAGTTCATAAATTATAATGATTAAAAAAGGAAAACCTTAAACTCTGCTAAAAACGTAAAAAATGACGGGATTATTCACGTATGGATCGTCACTTCGGCCTAGGATTGGAGTGTAATATCTGTGCGCTCTGCCTTGGCTAGGAGTATAGTCAATGTTCTCTCTAATTTTTTTAAGTCAGTGTGTGCAAAAATCTTATGTTATGCAAATGTTCTTCCTGTGACAAAAGTATGTGCGCACTTTTGAATTCGACATTGCCAGTATTTCAGGCCAAAGGAACTTTTGGCACCCAGGGCAACTGCCCCCCCCCTCTTGCTACATCACTGGCCAGAAGTATGGCCAACAGCACTTGATTACAAACATTTGGACAATATTGATAATAATTAGATCCAGACACACGTTCTCATGTATGTTATATGTCAATGGTAGTCATCCATGGCAACATGTTCTCCATACCATAGTGACAGTGGGAACAGACTGAGTTGTCCGAATTACATATTTTGCTCACATTTAAAAAAAAAAATTTTTTAAATTAAAAAAAATTTTATAAAGAGGAAGTTGGCATCACAGTAATTCCAACAGAAAGTTAACATAGACACATGTTTTTTCGAGTTCACATGCTATATTTTTTATTGTTAAATTGACCAATGTTCTCTCACTTCAATTCCACACCCGGCCAAAATTTTAAAATTAAAAAATAAATTTTAGAATTTTAACATTTATAATTGAAAATAATTTTCATTTTCATAAGTTATTGTAAAAAAAAAAGAATTTATATTATTGCAATATTAAGTTTTACAATGTGTGCTTACACATTATTTTGGCCTAGGAAGACACCTGGTTTTTATTGTTACAAATGAAATAAAATTAATAGTAAATTTAAAATATTTTTTTGTTGTTTTTTTTGGCAGGAGGCTGAGCACCCCACTCCTCCTCACTAGATTATGAGGCCCAGGGCTGCAGCCTGCTCAGCCCATATGTAAATCCGGCACTTGTGTGTGTGCTGAGCGATAAATAGTAACAACTTCCAAGAAAACAAAGGGGAAGATTATAGGATCTAAGATAAACCCTGGCTTTTCAATTGCAAATAGGTTATATACTTGTTTTGTGATGCACAGAAAAGTAAGATAGTGTTGGGTCATTGTCAGCTGAAAGCCCTACAGAGATCCCATGATGAATGTGTGTATGTAGTACTTGTAGTATTCATAAGCTCACACAGGATTGCCATTATCAAAAATCCTTCCCCACTCATATTTACTGTAGTATCATATATGAGTGGCTGCGCATAAGTGCCCAACGAACCATTTTTAAAAAGTTGATATTTTCGTTATTTTTAGAGCTACGATGCTAATTCTTTTTTTATTTTGAAACTCGAACACTCTGCATTATGGTTCATACAGTATTCAAGCTTTAAAAAAACTGAGCATTTTACACATCGTACATACATACAAAGCCAGCCAGACCAGGCTAAAAACTGAAGAAATCTATGTTGACAGTTTTGGTTGACGGCTTCTAATTAGGAAAATAAAACAGTAGCAATTATAGGTACTTGATTAAATGAGTGGCCACACATGATAAGTGCCCAACGAACCATTTTAAAAAGTTTGTATTTTCGTTATTTTTAGAGCTACAATGCTCAGTTTTTTTAATATTTTGAAACCTGAAAACTCTGCATTATAATTCATAGAGTTTTCAGGTTTCAAAATATTAAAAAAACTGAGCATTGTAGCTCTAAAAATAACGAAAATATCAACTTTTAAAAATGGTTCTTGGGCACTTATCATGCGCGGCCAATCAGTACCTATAATTGCTACTGTTTTATTTTCTTAATTAGAAACTGTCAACATAGATTTCTTCAGTTTTTAGGTTGGTCTGGCTGGCTGGCTGGCTATGTATATACAACATGTACAGGCCACACCAATGGATCTAGACTGCTGAAAATTTGAAGATTTACTTATGTCTAAAAAAAACTGTTAGAAACATCAAGATAGGTTTCTTCAGGTTTTGAGTTGGACTGGTTGGCTGCGCATCGTGTGTTTAGGCCACACCAATGGTGCTAGAGGGCTGAAAATTTAAACATTTACTCCATATTATGTCTAGAAAAAAACGGTTCATTTTTTTGTTTTTTTAAATTCCCCAAAATAGATTTTTAGTGGAGGTTCAATTTAAAAAATTAAAATGTAAGTTTATGCTAAATTGGTCCCTTAGTTTGTTTGGTTTGTGTCCGGCAGTGTTCATGCTTGCTTTTGAAAATTCGTTTTTTTTTAGTGATCATGGCCCAACAAAAGGCAAAAGAAGTAACTTATTCATTGATCACCCCTTTTTCCAATTTTTTAATTGATCACACTCACCATGGAATGCTGCCAAAAGACACTGGTTGCATGATGGTTTCTATTGAGTGACTAACCAGATCTATTATATAATTTATGATTCTTGCTTCTATTTAAAAATATATAAAAATATATGATAAATAAATTGTTAGACAGTAACAGTAAATCTTTTTTCAACCCCCAAATCAAGTTTTTTTTCTTTGTGACTCATAGTCGGCCATACATACCTTTACCTATCCCGTAACCCAGTGCGGGTTTTGTTGAGTGAAATCAATGGCATGTTATCTGAGACAGGGGTCAGAGGGGTGATTCAAAATCACACCGGGGCACCCAAAATCTTTATAAATAGTTTACCTACTGCATTTCTACTATTATGCAATAACAAATCACTCTAAATTTTGAAGGGGGGGCCTCTCAATGAGCCAAGCCCCTTGGGCCTCCAAATCTGAGATGAAAAGTGTTTACTGGATTTTATTTATTTCATCATGGGTGTATCAAGGGTGAGATAGCCTGAGAGAGCCCATCTCTCTTCAGGCTGGTTTGGAATCAGAGTTGACTGTAATCCTAGACTGGTTGCCAATCATAGCTAAAGAAACTGTCCGCCCTACTATCTACCGATAGCTGACCGGGGGAAGAGATGGATTCATGCCTTTCCTAAGGGCATTAGTGTGAAGAGAGCACAAACTGTTTCAGCTGGAGTTTGGACTGGGCTCACCAATACCATTCTCTGTGCCATTAACCATTCAGCCACTCTGCACCTCCATAAGTAGGAATACTTTGAATAGTGTGGTTTTGATAAGTGCAGGTTTTGATGTAGTACGGTTAAGGTATTGCTGTACAAATTAATGTAACTAAGTATAAGCTGGAAAAAAAACACATTCAAATATAATAAGACCTTGAACAGTGTTTTTCTTTTTTTGTTCTTTTTTTTTTTTTTGTTCTTCAAGTCTGACTTTATCAATTGTCCGAAAAACTCTGAATACTCCACTTAAAAAACTGATATTTCCATAATCATAAGAAGTCTTTTTTAATTAAATATTTCACACCTTCAGTTAATCTCATAAAAGCCATTATAAAAGTTTAATTATATTAATTTAATTAAATATCTGATTGGATTAATATTTATAACTAGGGAATAGAAAATATACTACAATACATAATTTGCTCAGAGACATCATGTACAGGAATACCTTGAATAGTGTGGTTTCGATTAGTGCAGGTTTTGATGTAGTAGGGTTATGGTATTGTTGTACAAATTAATTTAACTAAGTATAAGTTGAAAACAAAAACGCATTAAATTATAAGACCTTGAACAGTGTGGAAAATTTTTGAACGAATTAACTGCACTAATCAAGGTATACCCTAGGCTGGCCTTAGAAGCTATGAAGCCCAATTGGAAACATTTTTTTGTGGGGCCCCAGGTTCACAGCCAAGGTCTGTAGAATCTTAAGAGATATAAGAATCTTAAGAGATATAAATAAAATTTATTATAGACTTTATATCTCTATGGTAGAATGGAAAGCAATACAAAATACAGAGATTGAAACAGTGAATGGTGACAGAAACCAATGCCGTTAAATTGTTGGCAGTGCTGCCCTTCAGAGCTGTGGGGCCCCAGGTTCACAGCCAAGGTTTGTAAAATTTGTAAAATTTTAGCGATATAAATAAAGTTTATTATAGACTTTATATCTCTATGGTAGAATGGAAAGCAATCAAAATGTAGACTTGAAAATTTCAGAGAAATTAATTTTTACGCCGTTCTATAAATAATTAACATTTAATTTCAACTTACAATATAAAAAAAAATATAAACAGTATAAATAAACACTACATAAATTTTAAGAATTCAGAGGAAAATTAAAACCATTGCTGTTCTCTGTAAAATCTGAAATGTGGTGTTTGGTGTATGTTGCAATGTGTTGTTGTGTGTATTTGACAAGACAAGAGTAGATTACCCCTAGCGCGGGACCCAATTGGTCCAATTGGCTTAACCCTTTATGGGGCAAGTGACTATATATGATTATCTGAGGATCTGTCAGTCACATGCAAATATTGTAGCCACAAAGACAACATAATCCGCACCAATGTGGTCTGCAAGCTTTGCAAAGTACACTTGTGCTTGAACAAAGACAGAAACTGTTTTGAGGCATTAAATTAGCCTGTTTTTGGCCCGCTCAATAACATTTTCAAATCAACCCTGTGTCATTTTTTTTGTCAATATAAATTTTTTGTATCTATTCATTATATTGAATGTTATTCTTTAATTCTGTTTTATTTAACTTTCTACTTTAATTTTTAAGTTTTGTATATTTTCCATTTTGGTCACTTTTTGGGTGAGGCACCATATGTGATCATTTCATCAGAGGGGCTTTTGCCCCCATAAACAAAAAGATTTCAGAAAGTTTTCAACTGAAAATATCTTTTAATTAGGTCTAGTTTAACATACAAAAAGGTTGTTTTGATATCTAAAATATTTTTAGGGGTGCCCTATAAAGGGTTAAAAGCCAAGCCCTATATCTTGTTTTTACCCCCAAATCAAGTTTTTCTTTTTGTGACTCATGCTCAACCATACAATAAAAAAAATGCTACCTGTTTGCATGAATAAATTTGTGAAGGAAGAAAACCCTGTTGTTTAGGCCAACTTACTGGTGCGTGTACTTGTGACAATTCACCCATTGAATATGGGTTGGGTCTGGTTTCAAATGCTTATTGTCCAACTCCAGTCGGAGTTGACTTTTCCCACGTAACAAGAACCAGAACAATCCTCACCAAATTTAGGGGCGTAAACTCTTCAGTGTGTCTGTCCTGTCACGTTAAACCAAACTGATATATAAAATTAACATTTCCTTACCGTAATTGCTAGGTGGCTCTCTTACCAACTGTGCTAAACTGACAAGTCTTATATACCTACAAATTTATCTATTATATATACAATACGTAAGTTGTAGTAATCATCTTCAGTCGGAATAGGTTTGACCCTGCAGTAACCAGGCTTGTTTTCAAAGACAAACCCTTCATGAAAGATTGGCACTACACAGTCTTTCTAATGTCTTATCTGTAATGCTCAGACTACATCAATTGTGTTTATCCCATGTACCTGACAGTCTGTCCTGTCTGTTTTATGTTTTTCTTCCTGTAAACTCCTTATGGAGTATGGGGTCACTGAATTTCTAGCCCCACACCCAAGATGGACTGCCTTACAGGGCTAAAGGGTTCCAACTGCCCTGCTATTTACCCTGAGCTGGGGTGGGGGGAGTGGATTCATGCCTTTCCCAAGGGCATTAGTGCGAAGTGTATGTAAGCAGCCTCGACCGAAACTCAAACTTGGTTTGCTGAATCCATTTTCCGTGCAGCTAGCCACTACAACGCTTCGCATCTCTGTCAACATAGGTTTCTTCAGTTTTTAGGTTGGTCTGGTTGGCCTGGTTGGCTATGTATGTATCACGTGTACAGGCTGCACCAATGAAGCTAGAGGGCTGCAAATTTAAATACTTTATTATGTCTAGAGAAAACTAGCTTTTTAGTCGGGTGTTCAATTTACAATGTACGTTTATGCTAAATTGGTCTCTTAGTTTGTGTCCGGCAGCATTCATGCTTGTTTATTTGTTGAAAATTCAGACTTTTTCAGTGATCACCGCCCAACAAAATTCGAGAGAAGTAACTTATTCGTTTTTCCAATTTTCTTTTAATTGATCACCCCCAACACAACATGCTGCCAAATGACGTTGGTCACGTGACGGTTTCTATTGAGTGACTAATTTCATTATTTATTATTATTAGATGAAGTATTGATATAATTATAAAGACATTTATTAGTTGAGAACCTATATTTGCCCGGCACCACTGTGAACGACTGCTAAACGAGCGGCCTAAATCATAAATGGGAATAAAGAAACATATTTACGATTTAGGCTGCTAATTTAGCTTCATTCACACCGGTGCCAGGCAAATATAGGTTCTCAGCTAATAAATATCTTTATAATTATCATATTCTGTTGGATATAAAAATTATCCATCATTTGATTTCATGAAGTATTGTGAAACATTATTTTTACTAATTTTGACTATTTTTACTTTCATCTTAGCAGTTTCTATTGAGTGACTAACCAGACCTGCTTGTATATATTTAAGTTAAACGTGGACTAAAAGTAGTTGAATTAAACCTGGGGTAGAGGAATGCACAGCTGCTGTTAATTAAGGTAAAAACCTGGTTACGTCGTCTAGTTAAATGTGCAGCGCAAAATCTTTTTTGTTGTTGTTTTTGGCTGTGCTTTTCCAAGATCATGTATAGCACTTTTTATTTCTCTAAAATAGAACTGGCACATTATTTAGAATCTTAAATTCTTTGTGTGTGTGTGTATATATATATATATAGACCAATAGGTGCGTAACGGTTACCAGTGCAGAAAACGGAATCTAGTTTCGGCTGAGGCTATTTACGTACACTTTGCACTAATGCCCTTGGGAAAGGCATGAATCCATTTCTCCCCCAGCTATGGATAAATAGCTGGGCAATCAGACCACTTGTAAGGCAGTCCATCTAAGAGAATGTTACTATGATAGAAAAAACCTACAGCTTGGTAGTCGCTATAGCTAGTCCCAATCCCGGTTAAAGGAGGAAGGTTTGGGCGTAGGGC
Organism: Architeuthis dux; assembly: GCA_006491835.1. Lineage (NCBI taxonomy): Eukaryota > Metazoa > Mollusca > Cephalopoda > Oegopsida > Architeuthidae > Architeuthis > Architeuthis dux. The sequence goes on from VCCN01005704.1 coordinate 8,415,769, forward strand.
TAGCAACTCCACCCTGTAAAACCTACTGAAACTGTAGCAGAGTGGTTGCAGCCCTGTGCTCCACAAGAAGTCTACAGCAATAAACAAAACAACATATATAGACTAACATTTAACCCCAATTTCAAAATCTTAAAATGTCCTAGGTAAAAAAACCAAAAACACAACCCTTTTTAATATTATGCAGTAGTTTTATATATATTAAGTCTACTTGTGAAATTTTCCTAAAAAATGTCCCATTAGTGTCGGGATATTTTAGTCTTACACAGAAAATTCCATCTATATATTAAATTATATATCTATCTATCTATCTATAATATGTATACATGAAGCAGCTGTTAGTTTCCACCTATGTTAGGAAGTGAGTGGAAATATTTTGTTAAAAAGAGTAGGTGATGTCATATCCAGGGAGCTGTATGACGTCATTCATCCCTGGTAGCCGGTGTGTGTGTGTGTGTGTGTGAGAGAGAGGGGAAGGTAATTCTCAATAGAATCGTGGGGTACTACTTGTTTTGCGGCTGGGGGGATAAAAAACAAGGAAAGAGGACTCTAATAACAAATGCATTTAGTGTTAACTTGTTGAATGCTTCATTCTAAAGAAATAAACAAAATATAATTTATTGCAGTTTGTATTATAACTCTAGTCTCTCTCTCTCTCTTCCCCCCTCTCTCTCTACATATAAATAGACATCTGTCTGTGTCAGTCGCATTGTTTAGATTGTATAATAAGTATCTAGTAATGTTAGTTTAGGTCATTTTATTATCTACACTCATATTGCAAATACTTTTAAAATTCAAATGGTTCTTCGGACGATTGAACTCCTTCTTGTTATTTGTGTTGTAAACACGACGTTTCGGCCGATCCATTCTTCGGCCTTCTTCGGGTGTAAAATCCGAGTGTGATGGGTTAAACAGAAATTATGTTTGAGGGTGGGGGTGGGGGGTAGCCCTTATAGCGCATGGCACGGGCCATTACCCCCGTAACAAGAACAAGAACAATCCTCACCTAATTTGTCCCGCCACGTTAAACCTGATATCTAAAATTAACATTTCACTCCTGTGATTCGAAATCACGACCAAGTGATCGTTAGGCGGCTCTCTTACCGACTCAGCCAAACTGACAAGTCTTACAAATCTACGAAAATTTGTTACATAAAAGAATTCTAATAAATAAATACATTTATAAAATTAACATTTCCCTACTGGTGATTTGTAATCACGACCAAGTGATTGGTAGGTAGCTCTCTTACTGACTGAGCCAAACTGACAAGTCTTACATATCTGCAAAAATTTATGTAACAAATACTCAAGGGCTTATTTCATTGTAATAAATAAATACATTTATACTAAAAAATATATTGATTCATTTTATTATATATTCAATACAAAAGTTGCAGTAATCATCTTCAGTCGGAATAGAAGTAGGAGTGGAGTTTGACCCTGCAGCAACCAGGCTTGTCAAAAGTATAAATAAATATGATTCATATGAATGCATCTATATATTCTCTCTTCAAGATGTACATAAAACTTTAGAATAGTATGTAAAATAAGCCTTTTAATAGACTTCATTAATTAAGTTGTTAACTGCTACCTACAACACTGGTTTATTGCTGGGTTTAGGTTATTCATGTGTTCTAACATTTATATGTATCTATTTATCCGGACTTTGCCCTGTCGTAACTGTTCATAGTAGAAACTTGAAATTTTTGCACGCACACCCCTCAATGAGTAGGGAAAATGTTTGTTTTTTTGGTTTTTTGAAAATTACCCCCCATAGTAGGTTTTTAGTGGGGCGTTCAATATGCAATGTAAGTTTATGCTAAATTGGTCACTAGTTTGTGCCCCCCCCCTTTTTTTGATCACAAGGCGAGAAAAGTAACTTATTCATTGATCACCCCTTTTTCCAACTTTTTAATTGATCAGTCCCAACACAGCATATATGGGTGGTGGTGATTCATAATTTCCCTTGGAATGCTAGTATGTTTTTTTTTTTGTTTTTTTTTTTTTCAAATTCATATTTTAAAGGCTTTAAATCACAGTTTGAAAGTTGTTTTTTGCTACCTTCTAACAATGGCAATGTTTTTGGGTTTTTTTTCAATTATCCTGTAATCTGGTGCAGGGTGGTCGTTAGGGCTCCACAGATGATTTCATCATGAGTGTGCCCATCCCTCTTCAGGTGGGTTTGGAATCAGAGTTGTCCTCCTCCTAAATTTGTTGCCAAACCAAGGCTGACATGCCCAGTCTGCCCCACTATTTGCACATAGCTGGGGGAAGAAGAGATGGATCCATGCCTTTCCCAAGGGCCTCAGTATGAAGTGAATGCAGAGGCAGAGTTTAAACATTCCATTCTCTGTGCTGTTAACCGTTTGGCCACTCCACACCTCAATATTGCATTTTTATAGCTATACAGTAAACCTTCACTATAACGGACTAATTATGAGGGAGGGGTTTGTCGTTAAAGCCCAAAGTTCTTTATACCTGATGGTTGCCCCTCGTTTGGTAAATAAGTAGTAACTTTGGTAGTTCACAGCATTTAATGAACATCATTTGTTAAATAAGAAGAAAGTTTGTTATGGCCCACGTCTTCGCGCATTTATCTAACTTTGTTTGGTAATAAAGCCGAAATTCGTTATATCGAGGGGGCCCTTCAGGGGTCCTCCAAGATTTACTGAGATTTGTTATTGTATAATGTTAGTAGAAATTAAGTGAACTACTATTCATAAATCTTCTGCCCCCCCCCTTCCAATGGGGGGCCGGAGGGCGATTTTAAATTGTCCAACCCCTCCCTTAACTACACCCCTGATTCATTGGCTACAAGTAAAGGAAATTTGTAAACAAGACTTTATATGTATATACTACAATTATCATTTGCCATTCGCAGGGGCTAGGGGCTCTAGCGGGTGCGCGAATGCGCTAAATCCGCGGATAATTTTTGGCGAAACCCTTTTGGTCAACAAAAACGATAAATCTTTTGATAAACAAACACTTTACAGTTAATTAACAAAAACCATAAATTTCATAAAACTACAGTACAGTGAAATGGAAAAAAAAAATAACCGGTACGCAATTGTAAACAAGTTTTCAACCACGCTTATTCCCAGGTTTATATTGTCTATATAGATAATTTTTTATTTGATAATCTTCTACAATCTTTCTTGTTATTAATAACTCAAAGATTATTACGATAAAGATAATAGATTATAAGTCCCAGACGTCTTTATCAACACATGTCACTTTTTTGTCAAAAGTCAGTGGTAGTTGTTATATTATAAATATATATGCATTTATGATTTCCTAAACCTGTTATGTTTTGTTTATACTGTACAGCGTATTTTCTGTGATGCAGTGATATGCTGTACATTGCAAAACTCCCATTAAATTATTCCTTACTGAACCACGAATGGCAAGGGATAACTATTTCTTGTAAAAAGACGGGGAGAAACTGAAAAATAGGCAGGAAGGCACTCGTTGCAAACATTTGCACACATGTGCAGATATTTTCTCTAAACAAATAGACATTTGCAAAGTCTAAGTATTTCTGTTACATTTGAGTCACACTTAAGGAATAAATATATTATTTTGCAATCCACAGCACTGTCTTCTGTCTCTAAGGGAAATTTTGATACAGGGTGGGTGAAAAGAAACTCCCTATTGGAAATTGGTAATAACTTTATTATTTATTGGTCAATTGTAGTCAAACTAGCTTTACTTTGGACCATACAATGGTAGAATTTGCCTGCTGTGTTAAGATTCAATGTAGGTACCAATTTCTGTAAGCATTTCGGTATGGTCTCAATAGACATTTGCATTTCTATAAGGGAAATTTTTATACAGCGTGGGTGAAAAGATACTTCCTATTGGAAATTGGTTATAACTTTATTATTTATTGGTTGATTGTAGTCAAATAGCTTTATTTATAGCTATAAAAATGCAATATTTTACTAGAATTTACTTGCTGTGTTAAAATTTAACATGGGCACCAATTTCTATAAGCATTTCAGTATGGCCTCGATTGACGTTTGCATTTCTCTAAGGGAAATTTTTATACAGCGTGAGTGAAAAGAAACTCCTTATTGGAAATTGGTTATAACTTTATTATTTATTGGTCGATTGTAGCAAATTGAACACTTACAAAAAATGGCCTTTTCAACACCCTATAAAACTGAAAAGCCATCATTTTTTTAATATGTAGACTGTGTATTTGCTTAAATTTTATACAAAACTGAAGAACATTTATTTTTCTACTAGGTGATATTGGTTCCAAAGATATACATCGAAAGGGGAGGTGTCAGTAATCATTTATTTATAGACACCTTTTATTTCGACCACAATAAAAAACCATCACAGCGTAGTTTGGGCACTGTAAGATTCCTTTTAAGTCATTCAACAGATTCAGAATTGGACATTCTTTATTATGGCATGCATAATAGTTTTGTATTAGTCAACATTATGGAGAATGAACACTTGAGAAACAGGGGAAAATTAGTGTTACTGTTTTTTGAATAGTAAGATGAAGTATATAAACAACAAGCCAGGCTGCTGCAGGGTCAAACCCCACTCCCACTCCTACTTCTAATCTGACTGAAGATGATTACTGCAACTTTTGTATTGGAGATATAATAAATAAAAATTATAAAAAATATTCAAATAGTTCTTTGGACGATTGAACTCCTTCTTGTTGTATGCGTTAATACAATGTTTCGGCTGATCCAATCTTTGGCCTTCTTGGATTGGCCAAAACGCTGTGTTAGCAACACAAACAACAAGGAGTTCAATTGTCCAAAGAACTATTTGAATGTTAATGACCCTTCTCAAAACTATAGAAAATATCTATAAAAAATGTTTTATTTTTTAGTATGAATGTATTTATTCATTAGAAATAAGCCTTTACGTATTTCTAACATGAATTTTCAAAGATATATAAAACTTGTTGGTTTGGCTCAGTCGGTAAGAGAGTCGCCTAACAATCACTTGGTTGTGATTTCAAATCATGGTAGGGAAATGTTAATTTTATTTATCGGTTTGGTTTAATGTGCTGACACAGACAAACAGTGAAGAATTTACTCCCCTAAATTGGGTGAGGATTGTTCCCTTTTCTTGTTCTTGTTGTTAGAAAAACAAAGTCAACTCCAGCCTTGGACTGGAGTTTGACAAAAAAACGGTAAATTAAATATTTACTGTTTTTTTGTCAAAAAATCTGACCCATTTGAAGCAATAACCTTTTTCCAACGATCCTCTAATGAAAATATGCACTCTATAAAAATTCTTTAGGTTTTGTGGTCACAAATTTGGTAAATGCACAAATTATGGCTTCCTTATTATTGAACCTTTTTATTTCAGATATGTAGTTCAAATAGCTATAAAAGATGATAATCTGTTGGATAAATGTCAGGTGAATATGGAGGATGCTGCAAGTCTTCATATCTCTAAGCTTAAACACAATCAGCTGAGAGTTGTAGAGTCAGTCACTGTCATGGGGCATTTCGTTCAGTTCATGTGGGACGCATTTTTCCAACTTTTTAACCTTTCCCATTGCCTTGATGATGTGATATGGTCACTGTTTAAGTTCTAAAGTCTGCAGAAAGTGCTCAAACTGTTGTTCGTGGGTCATTGTTCTTCAACATTAATAACAGGTTTGAGCCTCCCTCCAGGTTTATTATTGGTATCCATATTTCCAGACCTAAACCAATTGAACCAACGCTGAACAGTTTGCATTGTAGTAGTGTTCACTCCAAATGCTTTGTTAATATTATGTCCCAATTTGAAATTTACTTGAAAATTAGTCTAACTTCTTGGGTAGACACCATTTCTGTTAACTCTTTCTTCCCTGATAACGCCTCTAGACGTGATTATAAATTTCACTCATGCCCTGATCATACTTAGAAGTATGATCTCGTATTTGCATTATTTCCCGGGCAACAACAACAAAATTACTAAAAAAAGCTTTTAAATTTAAATCATACACAAATTTAAATCATGACAGTGTCAATCAATCAATAATAATACCCTTTTAAATTAACTTTTTGCTGGTTTTATTTCACTGGACTTGGAAGTGATACATTGGGAATAATCACTGAAAATTTAGTAAGCATACATTTAATATTAAAAGAGATATATAGCAATTTATCTACTGACCATTGAAATTTTTTGTTCAGCCACAGGCTGTTAAATAGTTTAAGGGCACACAGGCACATTGTTAGAGCTGGCAGTCAGGGAAGTAATCAAACATGGCTGTCAGGGAGGAAAGAGTTAACTAAACACACACAGAAATACGAAAATTATTCAATTTGATAAACAACTGTACTAGGTATAAAAGAATAAAGAATAAATCATTATTATTTAAATTTTTGACTACTTTTTACCTTCATCTTAAATTTTATTAGTTGCTTTTTATCGCAACTTTTGCTCAGACTGATTACCCTCTGTCAGTGAGCAAATAGTGTTGATTGGAATATAAAGAATAAGCTTCGGGTGGGACTCGAACCCACATCCCCTAGCCAGGGGAAGCACCGTTTAGCCATACATTTAATATTAAGAGATATATTGCAATTTATCTACTGCCCATTGTATTTTTTTGTTCAGCCACAGGCTGTTAAATTAGTTTATGGGTACACTGGCACATTGTTAGAGCAGGCAGTCAGGGAAGTAATCAAACCTCGCTGTCAGCGAGGAAAGAGTTAAGGGCTCAAAAACCTCCAAATAATACTAAATTATATCTCTATTTACATTGAATCTGAAAAAAATGCAATTATATTATTAAATCTTCCACTCTTATCATTATTCTCTATGATGTAAAAAAAACATTTCATGTGTAAAAAAAGTAAAGCTTCCCGTCTCTTAAGAGATCTCCCAATGGAGTATGCACCTGGTGACGAAGATCCAGTTTCTGTTGCATGCATCAGATTAGTGATCGTTGCAAGTCTGGTCAAGACCAGGACTTTATTCTTACAAATATTACCACCCCTTTGGCAGGATGCAAGTCCACCGAAGGGATACCTCTACCCTAATCACACAGCTTAGAGTGTACTCAATTAGTTGCTGAGTGCACAGGGAAATTTGTCCTAATGAAGAGTTTTCCACTGTCTTTGCTTATACCAGGAATCGAACCCAGGACCTTCTGTGTGTGAGGTGATGTGCTAACCTTTACACCAAGTGGACTACTTCATGTGTAACAACTTAAAAACAGTAATCAGAGCTACTAGTTATCACATTTGATATCTTCATTTATATATTGTTGATATCCAACGCATCTATTTAATAAGTTCAGGTGTTTGAGCTCAGTGTAACAACTTAAAAACAGTAATCAGAGGTCCTAGCTATCTTCATTTGTATATTGCTGATCTCCAAACAATTTAACAAGTTCAGGTGTTCTTTGAGCTCAGTTTTTCCCTTGATAGTGAATTGTATTTTATGATCTATATACCTATACAGCCCCAGAATTGACCACATGGACCATCCATCCATAAGTATACTTAGACGTTTGTTTCACGTCAAAGTGATCTACGATTTCCGGTGACTTAAAAGGAAAGATCATCAGTCTTAATCCATGGTTTCCAAGTGATTTAAGAAACCCTTAGGATTAAGGGCTTTTTTTATGTTTTGGTTTAAAATAAATCTTTCTTTTGGCAAGGTATTAACATGTCTGAGGATGGAACCTTAGACCTCTAAGACTCTAGTCAACTGCTTTAATCACTTAGTTAAACCTAAGATGACAGGTATGGTTAGTCACTCAATAGAAACCATCACGTGACCAACATGTTTTGGCAGAATGCTGTGTTGGGGGTGATCAATTAAGAAATTGGAAAAAGGAGTGATCAATGAATAAGTTACTTCTCTCGCCTTTTGTTGGGCTGTGATCACTAAAAAAGGTCTGAATTTTCAAAAAACAAGTGGGCACAAACTAGTGACCAATTTAGCATGAACTTACATTGCATATTTAACCCCCTCCATCTTTTGTTGGGCAGTGATCACTAAAAAAAGTCCATATTTTCCAAAGACAAACATGAATGCAGCCAGACACAAACTAAGGGACCAATTTAGCATAAACTTAAATTTCAAATTAACCCCCCATTAAAAACCTATTTAGGGGGCAATTTAAAAAAAACAAAACCTTTTTTTTTAAGTAAATGTTTAAATGTTTAGCTCTGTAGCTCCATTGGTGCGGCCTTTACATGTGATATATAAATACCAGACCAGCTTAAAAACTGAGGAAAGCTATGTTGACAGTCTGGGTCTGTCTCTTAAGTTTATATTTATACTTTTAATTGGAAGTTGGTGGCACTCAAATTTGACTTTATCTATTTATTTTTTGGGCGGAGGTGTCACGTGAAATATGATAGGTATTTGGCCACTCAAGCCATCTGCTATCTGTGATTAGCAACAACTATATCCTTCAGGAGTGGTGCCAGTAGGAATAAATTCAAAATGCTTCCTGTGAAATTGAGACAGATGGGGGGAGGGGGGCTAATGATACCCCTCCACCCCCCAGTTGTCTTGCAGTTGAAGTACTGATGGAAGAACATCTGGTGGCAATTCTGTTACTTATTCTGTTACTACAAACATCTTTCTCTCTATTCACGCCAGCCACAACCCAGAAATATGCAATATCACCCCCCCACCCCTCACACACACCCGCTCTTCATTTTTTTTTTTTGTTTCTTTACACTCCCATTTGAAGAGGGGACTCATTATTGACCCACATTTTTACTCGACTATAAGCTCTGTCCTACTTTATTTGTCATCATCATCGTAATCGTCATCGTCATCATCCGCACATATAATAATTAGCAATGTGTTTTTGTACTCTGTCAAGCTAATTTTGATTGATTGATTTGTTTAGCGGCATATCAACCCTTGATGGGTCATTAAATGCCTAAATCAGTTTAAAATTACGAAAGTCAGAGGTTTTTTTAATAGTCTTGCGACTTTGGTGAAAGAACAGGTGGCCCCTGTTTGGGGGAAGTCTTACCCTTCTGCAGGGGATGCAGTCGATGTATTCTAGGCCCAAGCCATCACGCTAAGGGACACAACTGATGTAGTAAAATAGAATTTCATGATGTGATAATGTAGTAAAAATGCTGAATTTAAAGAATAATAAAAAGTGTAAAGTAATAAAAACAGAATAAAAAAATAATAATAATCCTTTTGTGGTAAACCGAACGCTATTCTCCAAGATCATTGCAAATCTCTATTATCCACATATATACAATGCAATGTGTATCCATGTATTCTCCAAGCTCACTGCAATGCAAATCTCTATTATCCACGTATATAAAATGCAATGTGTGTATCATTTTTGACGGCACGGGTAAACTAGTACTCTCATAACAAAATTCAGACATAATAATTAGTGTATGTTTTCATTTTAATAGACTCCAATAATTTCTCAGTTCAAGAAAAAAAAAAACCTTTCGTTAAAAAACAAAAACGTTTTTTCTAGACATAAGGAGTAATTGTTTAAATTTTCAGCCCTCTAGCTCCATTGAAGTTGCTTGTATTCATGACTCATATATGCATACATAGCCAGCCAGAATCACTAAAAAACTGAAGAAGCCTATGTTGACAGTTTTTGACATTTTAGGTTGACGGTTTCTAATATATATAGTACAATGGAAGTAGGCTCTTGATTCTTGAAAGCTGAATATGATCCTCTCAAAGTGTTCCTTAAATATGACCTTGTGTCCAACTTAGCTTTAAGTGAACTACAACTGTGCTAATTGTTCATAAACAAATCTTTATCCCATTTGACTTTACTGATGATAGCACTTAAATCAACATGTAAACCCTTAATATTAACAGCATAAAGCCATGCTGCAAAAACTCAGCTGTGGTGGGCAGGCCACATGGCGAGGATGGAGGACCATTGTCTCCTAAATACCCTTGTATTTGGAGAACTAGTCTCCGGCTGATAGAGAAGCGGGGTCCTATAGAAGAGATACAAGGACTCCTTAAAAATGACCCTCATCTCTTGTGGTATCAACTACTGTCAGTGGGTAACAAACAAACAACTGATAGGGGAAGAAAAGAGAAGGTGGGAGCTTCCCCTGGATGCCAGATCTTCTCCTGCAACCGTTGTGGAAAGGCCTGCCTCTCCTGCATAGGCCTAGCTGGCCACCTGATGGCTTGCCAAAGACGTGGAAAACCTTTTTGTTTGCAAAGACAAGCCATGATCATAATCATTTACAAGATAAAAGCCATATTTGGGTTTCATCATATCCATAGCCAGGGGTGTAACTGGAGATTTGGGGTCCCAGGGGCTTGGTTCCTTGAGGGGCCCCCTCCAACATTTAGTGAGATTTGTTATTGTTTAATGTTAGTAGGTGAGCTACTATTCATAAAGCTTTTAATGGCCCCTCCCCCAACTACACCCCTCTCCGTAGCAATTTAAGTGTTATTTTTCACTAGTAGCTTTAATTTTGGTTTGTATATAATTTTCTTTTATGTGGGACAATAAAATCCAGCAATGTGACACACAATGTATTTACAGAGAAATGATTGATCTGTTTATTTGCCTCCCCACAACGGCAAATTTGACACAAGGTCATTTTAGGGTGGGGTCCTGCACACAAACGTTCAGGCAGAGGAGGTGGGTGTTCCCAAGTCCCTGCAACTGATATCACGTGGACATTGGGGCAGCTGGTCGTTGGTCACAGGACGAATCCTATACAACCTCTCAGGATGAATACTGAGCATGCAACAAAGACCCCTTGATGAAACCCGGGCAGTGTTGATCCGAACTTCAAAGCCATGAAGGTTTCGAAGAACAGATACTACATTTTGATCTTGGACAAAAGACTGAGAAGCAATCATAAAAATAAATGGCAGCGGTGGGATACGAACCCTACAGAGAAATAGTTGAATCCAATGCAAAATCCTAACTGTACAGATCTTGAATTGCCCAAATTCTGTTAAAAACTGTGTTAACTAAGAATAGAATTGGGTGGTGGTTTCTGTCCTCATTCTTAATTACTTGTTTTTTTTTTTTTTCTCTGAGAAAATTTCTTTCTTTTTCTTTTTATACAGCCTCAGAAACGGGGGCGTACCTAATGATTTTTATGGGGAGACAAAGTGGGCGCGCATTCCATATAAAGGAAGAAATGTTGCCAAATGTGGTTTGTTATTTCTAGCTAAAACTGTCTTTAAAAGTGGCTAAATTATAATCATCTCATCTCAGTAATTCAGACAAGAAATTAAAAAATATTCTTGTAAGAATGAATAATGGACCAATCCATTTTCTTCATACATCATGAAAAGAGACTTATCACAATTGGAAAATATTGTGCTAAACAATATAATTTACCTCTGACTACGAAGTTGGAATGAAATATATGTATTCACTCATGCCTGTCCACACAATATTTCCAAAAGTTCTCAATGACTTTCAATAACATTTTGTGTAAGGGTGAGCCATGAGCTAAGGAAAATTTGTGTTTACTGTCCCGTGGGCACTAATCAGTTAGCCTTTTGCTCCATCTGTTGTCATCTCTTCTTGCTAAGTGCCCTGCCCATCTCCATTTTAATGGCTTAATTACTTGTACAATATACTTCACCCTGGTCCTCTCTCGGATCCATGTTGATCTTTTTCTATAACTAACTGGTATTCCTAACATTGCTCTTTCCATTGCCCTCTGTGCGGTTCTGAGTTTTGCAGATTTAGTGCTCGTCTTTAAATTAAGACACTTTCTGATTTAGCCGACAATGTTCAAGATTTGGCAACCCTCCCTTGTTATACAGGGTGTCCCTAAAGTCTAGACACATAGGCAAAATGCATATTTTCAGTAAAAAAATTTGAACATTTTATTTAATTGAAATATTAATAAATAACATCTTCAATGTGTTTTCCATCATTTGTGATGGAAAGTTCAATTCGCTTTGCGAGATTCACAGGGACCCGATGCATTAACTCCACATTTCCTTCAATTTGAGCACATTCATTTATGATGCGTTCCCTCAGGTACCTTGTATCTTTAATTTTCATTGAGTACACCTTCTCCTTTAGCATACCCCAGAAAACTCATATTTAATCTGTGGGGCAAAAAAAATATAGTTATAAATAGTGATATTTCCTATGTGTCCAGACCCTGTAGAACTCCTTTTTTAAACATTTTTGCAAATTGCTATTTGAAGCTACAAAATTTTTAATTTATTGGAAAAAAGAAAAAAAACAAAGCTACTCTTGCATCTTTGAGAGTCTTCTGCTAGTTCAGCATAAAAACTTTTATCTGGATGAGCCAAAAGATTTTTGAAACATTAAAAACAAATGAAAAATAAGACATTTTTTTTTTCTGTAAATATCTAAATGCTCATAAATACAGATTTAAATAGCAGTAAAAAAAAAAAATTTTCCATAAAATAGTCAATGATTTTCTTCTTACCCCCCCCCCGTTTTCCTCTCATTCTGACTGACTGAAGAAGAAAAAGAAAAAAGAGTTGGTTAGGTATATCTAGTAACCTGGTGGTCATGAGTTCAATCTCTGGATTGGGGAGTGCACAAAAGTCATATACTCTGGTTCAGTTTATATAAAAATAGTGCTAAATAATATAATAATAAAAATAAGTAGCATTCCAAGGGAAATTATGAATCACCACCACCTATTATATGCATCTTTTTTACCTTGGTGGTGGGCATTGATCACTAAATAGTCCAAATTTTCAAAAAAACAAGTGTGAATACTGCTGGACAAACTAAGGGTTAAATTTGACATAAACTTACATTGTAAATTGAAGAAAAAAACTATTTAGGAGGAGAATTTTTTTAAAAAAGAGTTTTTTCCCTACTCAATTGAGGAGAGTGTGTGTGCAAAATTTCAAGTTTCTACTATGAACAGTTAGGGCTGGGAGAAGTACGGATACATAGATACATATAAATGTCTGAACACATGAATAACCTAAACCCAGCAATAAACCAGTGTTGTGGCTAGCAGTGATTAATAATAATCTAAAGGAGATCTTTTGAGAGTAATTTTGCAAAGTAGCCTCTCTTTGTGTGACAGACAGATGGACTTGCAAATTATAATATAGATTTCCTAAGCTTAACTCTTCTGGGTAGACTTATCCAGGGTAACTTTTAGGCTGGTTTATTTAGCTGGATTGTTTTCATATCCATGACATTTTGGATGACTCATATTCATTTCCTCTCTCTAAGATATTGACACAAAAAACTGATTCATTGTCTACGTCACTCGGAAATAATCATCCAAATCGAAAATACACGGACAGAAAATAAAATTGCAACACCCTGAATGTTTCAATTTACTCGAGATTAAACATACAGGTAATATAGCTGGTAAATGATCACATATACAGATTGTTACGTTCACAGGTTCCAAAATAAGGGCTGTATCAAAAGTACTCAGACCTTTTATTAATACACTGTATATCCTCCTTTAACACTGACCATAAACCTGAGTTATTTGAAATCTGTGCACATATCGATCTGTATATGTGATCATTTACTGTAATCCAGCTATTTGCAAAAATTCATCTCCTCAACTGAATCAAATATATTGAATATAGACACATTATCAAAGAAGGAAATAAATTGGAGTACTGGGTAATGGCTCCGGGGTAGTGCATTTGACTTTAGACAAAGAAATCTATGGTTGGATAGAACATCTCAAAGTTTTTCTTTCTACACAAATCTTACTATAATTCACCAAATGTTTAGCAGCGGAAGCCACATCGGGTTGAACTCTGCACTTGCCTGACTAATGCATTCAGTCAACATGTAAATTTTGGGACCGATTGTGCTAACTTCTGCCATGGCATGATTTTCCGGCATGAGTTATGTGATGACAGATCTGTCTGTTATCACATTTTTGTGTGGTTACTAATGCGACCCCAAAACTTTTATATTTTTTAGCAAGGGGTTCATTTTACAATGCAAATGTATTGCTGAACTGGACCCTTACTTTGTATCCATCAGATTAACTACACTGAAACTTTATCTTTTTGTTTAACTGTATAAAGTAGACATTTCATTTAGCTAAAGAAAAGAAAAAACCTGACCATAGGGTGGATTTTCAGCTAGTTCTTATAAGTTTCTACAATACTCAAATATAAATATCAAGTCTCAGTTGTTAGAGTATCAAACTGATAACTATAATTCAAATAGTTTTTCAGACAATTGAACTCCTTCTTGATTGTGTTGTTAACACAATGTTTCGGCCGATCCATTCTTCAGGTGTAATATCCAAATGTAATGGTGGTAAAAGTTTTTACCCCAATGGAGACAATGCTTAAAACGTAGGATTCTGTTGTTTTTTTTTTTGTTTTTTTTTTTTTCTTTTTTTCTTTTATCATCCTTTCCTTGTCCGGTTTGGATTTCCAACAACAAGGAGTTCAATTTTCCAAAAAACTACTCGGTCTAATGATTAATCTGCCACTGGGCGTACAAGGAAACTGTTGTTACCAATAAGAGACATTGAGAATTTAACGCTCACAGGGCACATAGAAAGCAAAAGGAGCAAAGGTAGGCAGCGAGTAACCTACTTGAAAGGTTTGAGCAGATGGATGGCAGAAACAATACCAGGAAGCATAGTTGAGAGGGAGTTGCTGGGTGTGACAAGGGAAAGGAAGCTGTGGAGAGCCATGATTACCCACGTCCTGAAGGGACATGGCATATAAAGAAGAATCGAAATGTGATTATTTGGATAGTTGTTGCAACCAGCCACAATATCAGTCTGTGCTTGCAGATCCTGGCCAGTTGCTGCACCTATGTCCATCCTCCGCACATTGCTGTACTGTACGTACAGTCATTGTTGTTCATGGGAAGAGAGAAGGGCGTCAGGCCCACACAACCCTGTTACCCTTATTTGACTGTCCGGGTTTTTCTCTCTGCAATATCTTCTTTCATTGAATTTGAAGTGTAGAGATAGGAGATCCGTCAGATCCAATGGCTCAGTCCATCATCATCAGAAGTTTTACTCTCACTGTTTTTCAATACCATGTTCTCTTGGATACAGTGGTTAAAATAGTAATTTTATTCAATAGTACTTTTATCTGTATTTTCTATAGTTTTGAGAAGGGTCATTAATATTCAAATAGTTCTTTGAACGATTGAAAACCTTCTTGTTGTTTGTGTTGTTAACACGACATTTCGACCAATCCATTCTTCGGCTTTCTTCAGGTGTAATATCCGAATGTGATAGAAAAATGGGTGACCATATCTTGAGAGAGAAAGGCGACCACTTTCCTCTCTGGGAGGAAGTCCAGATTATTGACAGAGAACGCTGTTGGAAACAGAAAAATCAAAGAGGCAGCTCATGTCGACTGGATGCATTAGTCAGACAAGTGCAGAGTTCAACCCGATATGCCTTCCTCTGCTCAGCAGGATGAATGTAAATAGCAGTCAAAAATGAATACAAATGGCTTATAATACTTGACTTAATAAAAAAAAAAAAAATTTTTTAAATCATTTTTTTTTTCCTAAAACTCAAACAGTCATTGCCGTGCCAGCTTAGTAGGAAAGTAAAAAAAAAAGTTAGCTTCTTTAGCGGCGATCGGTCAAATCAGTCCTTATGATGCGATGCATTTTTTACATTTAAGTCGTCCTTTGCCAAATACTTCTGATTTTCAAGATCTTCTTTTAAGCAAAGACCATAAAATTTGCTAAAGCTTATCAGTAGCATTTTGTCAAAAGAAAGACTTTGTTTTTCTACTGTAATGAGAACGACAAGAACAATCCTCACCAAATGCAAGCGATTAAAAATTAACATACCCATACCGTGATTTGAAACCACGACCAACTGAGTTAAATTGACAAGTCTTGCATTTCTACAAAATTCATCTCGCAGATATACACATGCTTATTTCATTCTAATAAATAAATATGTTTATACTAAAAAATATATTTTTATCATTTTTTATTTATATCTACAATATAAAAGTTGCAGTAATCATCTTCAGTCAGAATAGAAGTGGGAGTGGAGTTTGACCCTCCAGCAGCCAGGCTTGTCGTTCTTCAAAGTTTTCAGTCTAGGCTAAATATAGTTCATGACATATCTTAGAATACGTCTAACTGGTTTTGTGCCAAACATATTTCTGGCTCTGTTTCGCATCTGGTATAGTTTCAGTCATTAACTTGAGAATTTCATTGGTTCTATTCAATATAAATAAAAATAATGAGGTTACCATGAATAATTAGGAATGAACATACACACTGATCTTCATTATGAAAAAAAAGGCTGCTCAACATTGTACCTCCTGAATTGTGTGAAGATCTACAATCACATCTGCTTCTTTCATCACTTACTATACTTGAATATATACTTTTTTAACAGCAGTTAATTGCGTCATTAAGCCACCTTCAGTGTAGTTGGGTTGGGTTTAAACTAATAAGAAAAATGGTAGTTAAATTTGATATGTCCGATATCAGAATAAAGATTATTTTTTAAAATATTGATATTCTCGGATGTGACTGTCTTTTCACTTAGGCTGTTCCATGCGTTTGCCACTCTTGCCGAGAGGAAATTTTTCCTAACTCCAGTGGAGGTCTGAATTTGTAGTTCATGGCTGTGTCCTCTGGTTTTACAGCACATAGATGAAGTCAGCATTTTCTTATCAAGGTATTTTGAGCAACGAACATCAGTATCCATTTTATATATGTTGTTCCGGATTCTATAGACCTCTAGTAGGTTAGCATGTTTTCTTCTGTATTCAAGTGTTTCTAGATTAAGTTGTATGAAAAATCTTTTAGGATTTTGCTGCTGCTTGACCTCTTTGGGGTGAGCCTTAGTAGAAACTGTCAACATAGGTTTCTTCAGTTTTCAAGTGAGTCTGGCCGGCTATTGTGCGTACAGTCTGCACCAATGGAGCTAGAGAGCTGAAAATTTAAACATTTACTCCTTATGTCTAGAAAAGACGTTTTGTTTTATTCTATTTTATTTTTTAAAAAATTTGGACGTTTTTAGTTATCACCACCCAACAAAAGATGAGAGAAAAAACTTATTCATTCATCACCCATTTTTCCAATTTTTTAATTGATCACCCCAACACGGCATGCTGCCAAAGACATTGGTCATGTGACAGTTTCTACTGAGTGACTAACCAGACCTGTTAGTCTTTTGATTCAATTCAGGGTACGTCACAATTCAGTTTGAGCTGTTCAGTTATTCCGATGTTGCGCAACACATGATGAGGCAATGATTTTGTCTCTTTCTTGAATGATCCATGGGAACCAAATCAATGTTTGTAGCAATTGAGTTTTTTTACAGGATCAGGGTGCTATCCAGACACCCAAATGGACTGCCTTACAGGACTAAAAGATTCCAACTGCCCTGCTATTTACCCATAGCTTTTGGGGAGAAGTGGATTCATGCTTTTCCCAAGGGCATTAGTGCAAAGTGAATGCTAACTGTCCGAGCTGGAGTTTGAACTCAGTTCGCCTATTCCATTCTCAGTGCCGTTAATCATTAGGCCACCGGTAGAGCTGATCCTAGATTGGAATTGTTCTGTTAAAAGTTTCATTATATTTAGCAGAAACATTTACTATGTTCTGTTCTTGGCTTTTTGTACTTCATGGAATGTAATCATTCATCAAGGCTTTTGGCCCAAGTTATCCGTCTGATACCAGGGTTATCAGTGTGATAACCCATCCTTTCTCTTGGTGAAGTGAGGAAGCACTTATTGTCTTCAATAGGATTTTTGGTGTGTATTCATGTATAAATGTATTCATTCATATGAGTGAGTTTTGAAGTACATGCCTTCCTTATGAGCCTAGTGGCTAATATTGGAGTTGAAATATCAATGATAAAACTGTAAATTTGACATATACAAGGTGTGTCAGGAAAGTATACAGTCATTTTGTATATCTCAAGAACTGGTTGCATGGCCTTGATATAACTTGGCAACAAATCGGAGGGAAGCTTACTGCACATGCATAAACATTCTCTTGTGTGGTTACTCAGTCGGCAGTGAGATGCCATTGGATGAGCTTGTGCATTGAGTGACCAAGTGAGTCATTCTTTGTTTTGTGCCGTTTTTTTTTTAAACAAGACATTGCATCACCCTGGTCTGTTAGTTCTGCCTAAAAGTCCAGATTTGGCTCCCTATGACTTCCGGCTTTTCCCAAAGAGATTTCAGACCAGGCTGCTGATGATCCCGAAAGAGGACTTTGCAGACTGTATTGAAAAGTCGCAAGGCAAGTACTTTGAAGGGAACTAAGGCACAATTGCCCTAGATAGGCTATTATTTTGTTCATAATAAATGGCTGAATACTTTTCCGGACAGACCTTGTATAGAACAAATTGTTTGTGTGTGTGTAGGAATTGGGGTGCCTGGTAGTTAATCACTGCTACCAAAGGTTTAGTTTATTCATGTGTTCACACATTTATATGTATCTATCTATCTATGTATCTGGACTTCTCCCAGCCCTAACTGTTCATAGTAGAAACTTGACATTTTGCACACACAATAGCTTTTTAGAGGGAGGTTCAATTTTCAATGTAAGCTTATGCTAAATTGGTCACTCGATTGTGCCTGCTTGTTCTTTGAAAATTCAGACATTTTTTAGTGATCACAACCCAACCTTTTAATTGATCACCCCCGACACAGCATATATGGGTGACAGTGATTCATGATGTCCCTTGGAATGCTAGTTTGTTACAAGGACCCTGGCCATACTGTTAAAATGGTGCTGATTAGGACTGCATGGCGGAGCTAAGTTGGAAAAGGTATATGAGTGGCCGTGCACAATAAGTGCCCAATGAACCATTTTTAAAAGGTTATTTTTAGAACTACAATTCTCAGGGTTTTTTTTATTCAAGCTTGAACACTCTATGAATCATAATGCAGAGTGTTCAAGCTTCAAAATAAAAATAAATGAGCATTGTAGCTCTAAAAATAATGAAAGTATCAACTTTTTAAAAATGGTTCATTGAGCACTTATCATGCGCCGCCACTCATATGTATTCACTTGTGTCCGTCTGTCCATCCATGATACCTCTAAAAGTTCTCAATGAATTTCAATTCAATTTGTGGAAGAGTGGGCTGTGGGGCACAGAAGTGATTAAATTTTGGTGCGGATCCAGAGATTTGTTCTCGAGTGAGAGATATTTTTTTTATTCTGCAGAGGTTAAAACAAACTGTTAATAAAAAGGTTAAATTTCAATTGCAATGAAAGTAACTCAATATTTGTACATATTGCTAGAATTGCGTTCTCAAAATATTTTATGCGGTCACTGAGTGCTTTCTAGTTGAGATTGTGGTTAGTGATGTACCGGAATATCCATTCGGTTGGATATCCAGCCCAAGATTAACAAAAGATTATCACTGCCACCATGTGGATCTTGTCACTAATTCTGGTAATATTGGGCCCTGCCCCTCAGTGTCATCTGTTGGTGCCACTTATGTTGATTGACATGATTGCATAGTCAAAACTATATTAATAACCTCTACACGCAACAGACCGGTTTAAACACTGTTGCTGGGTTTAGGTTATTCATGTGTTCTGACATTTATATTTATTTATCTATCTATCTATCCCGACTTTGCATTCACACTTGGTTTTTGAAAATTCAGACCTTTTATAGTGATCACTGCCCAACAAAATGCAAAAGAAGTAACTTATTCATTGATCACACCTTTTTCCAATTTTGTAATTGGTCACCCCCAACATGTGACGACGGCACAGACAAACAGTGAAGAGTTTACTCCCCTAAATTTGGTGAGGATTGTTGTTGTTATGGTAGAAAAACAAAGTCAACTCTAGATTCGGACTGGAGTTCGATAAAAACACATTAGAATAATTGTGTGTGTGTGTGTGTGTGTGTGTGTGTGTGTGTGTGTGGTATGTTTGTGTGTATTTTGGACACAAACACAGATAGGATGAAAATAAGTTTTAAAAATCTGCTTGTAAGTAGATTTATTATTAATCTCCTCGGCTTGTTTACCATCGCTCTATGACAGGTGACTAATACCATTTGTAGGCAATCCATATTTGCTGAGTATGATTAATTTTATTTTGTATTTCATCGCATCATTCTCAAATATTTAAACTTTGAAATGTTAAAATCAGCCAGTGTCAAATTCAATATTGATGGGGTCCAGTGCATAACATTTCTTGTGGGCTCCTATTTTTGCATCTATTTCAGGGGGGGATCCAGCCTGTCTCCTGTCTCCCAAAATTTGGAGGGAGGTGGGTCTGCTCCCCCAGAAAACTTTTAAAATTATGTATCCAAGATTGGCTAAAATTGCGTTTCAGCTACTGAAATTAAGATAAATTAAAAATTTTACGAAAAATTCTGCGGGTCTTGAAAGTTGTTATGTGTTGAGATGAAAAGATATAAAACTTGGAAGACGCTCAGAAAACAGTATAAATAAAAATTTTAGGAAACATTTTGAGGATCTTTCAGAACACCCTGGAAGACCACCTGGATCCGCCCCTGTATTTTGCTGTTATTTTCAAACAAATCAAAAAAAAATGAAATCTTCATAAAATTATGTTTGATTTCACGTAAAGTCCTTCGTGGATCAATAATCTATTTCTATGTAACATAATAAATCCTCAAACAAATTAAAACATATTTTGGGGAAGGTCCCTAAAATCTCGGGGCCCTGTGCATCTGCACTGCCTTAAGTACAGCCCTGAAATTCAACCACACTTCTTAACTAATCAACTATTCAAGAACTGAAAACATGTTTTTCAGAATTACTTTCATGAATATCTGGTAAACACACACGCACATATGAATAAGATTCCGTCACTGTAGTGTACTATAATATTTTATCGGTATATAAAAGTACATGCGTGTCTGTATTTGCAAATAAACAAGTGATGTAGGGGTATATTTGGTGTTATTATTAGCTAGGATTTTTTTAGCAGGGGTCAGAGGTGAGTCTGGCTAAATTTCTCTTCTACACAAGTCATGCTTAAAATGCTTACTTTTAGCTACTAGTTTACATTTCAGTCAGTCTGGTGATGATAGAACCACCCCAGAAGATGTATGCACTGGGGGGTGGGGCTATCTATCTCTCCCTGTTTTTCCTTTCGTTGCAATCCCTCTCCCTCTCTTTATATCTCCTTCCTCTCTATCTCTTCCCCCCTCTCTTCCTCATCTCTCTATCTCTTCCCCCCTCTCTTCCTCATCTCTCTATCTCTTCCCACCTCTCTTCATCATCTCTCTATCTCTTCCCACCTCTCTTCATCATCTCTCTATCTCTTCCCACCTCTCTTCATCATCTCTCTATCTCTTCCCACCTCTCTTCATCATCTCTCTATCTCTTCCCACCTCTCTTCATCATCTCTCTATCTCTTCCCCTCTCCCTTCATCATCTCTTCCCCTCTCCCTTCATCATCTCTTCCCCTCTCCCTTCATCATCTCTTCCCCTCTCTCTTCATCCTCTCTCTATCTCTTCCCCTCTCTCTATCTCTTCCCCTCTCTCTTCATCATCTCTCTCTCTATTCATCTCTCTCTTCATTCATCTCTCTCTCTATTCATCTCTCTCTTCATCATCTCTCTCTCTATTCATCC
>VCCN01005705.1:26878-37935 GCA_006491835.1 Architeuthis dux
TATATATATATATATGTATGTGTGTGCGTAACACTCTTCAATGAGAGCACAGATACTACAATCTGATCCTAGGCAGAAGTGCCGAGAGAGCGACACTTTGAACCTAGGTGGAGCACGCTGGTAGTAAACTCTGATCATAGGCAGGAGGCCGGGAAGCAACATTTTGATCCTATGCAGAGCCCACAGATACAACATTCTGATCCTAGGCATGTTTTACGGGTATTATGATAGTTCATATAATAATGAATATTATTAGATAACCACAGAAGCCTGGGCTTTTGGGAACTACTTATATCGTGGTCTCTTTTTGTGATTTAGTTGCTTTGTTAAAACTGGCACAGAAATCTTGAAATATCATCATCAGCCGTTATAAGTCCATTGCTGGACAAAGGCCTTTCCCATCTGCTTCCATGACAACCTATATTGTGCTAACCTCTGCCAAGTCTTACCGGCAAACCTTTCTATCCCGTCCCTCCATCCTGTGTCTGTTCTTTTCCTACTTCGTTTACTGTCCCATGGGCACCAATCGGTTAGTCTTTGTCCCCATCTATTGTCATCTCTTCTTGCTAGGTGACCAGCCCCTCTCCATTTCTGCTGCTTAATTAGTTGTATAATTGATCTTTTGCTATCTCTGTGCTATTCTGAGTAGGTTTTCAGCACGTTTGTTAATTTCCAGGTTTCGCATCCGTAAGTCATGGGTAGTATTATGCAACCGTTGTATACGCTTCAAGCACATTGGCAAGATGCTCTTCAGAATATCTCTATTCATACCAAATGTTTTCCAACCTATCGTTATGCGTCGTTTTATTTCGCAGCTTTTTCTAGCTATATTACTTGTCCTGGGTAGATGTATTCATCGACCTCTTCTAGGGTCTCTCCTATTTTTATTGCTTTTGTCTTTGTTCTGTTCATCTTTAGGCCTACTTTTCCACTCTCCCTATTTAGATCAGTTAACATGTTTTTTTAGTTCTTCGGATGCTTCTGATGTCATGGAAATGTCATCGGCGAATCTTAGGTGGCTTAAGTATTCTCCGTCTATGTTTATTCCCATTCCTTCCCAGTCAGTTTTCCGAAAGATGCTTTCAAGGCTAGCTGTAAATAGTTTAGTTGATATTGTATCCACTTGTCTTACTCCTTTAGCTATCTTTATCTTGTTTATATCTCTATGTAGTCTAATTATTGCGGTGCCATTTTCGTGTGTGTTTTGGATGATTTGTATGTAATTCTCGTTAACACCTTGTTCACGCATTGAAGACTGCGTGTGTGTTCTACCGAGTCAAATGCTTTTTCTTAATCTACAAAGGCCAAACAGAGTGGTTTGTTGTATTCTAAGGACGTTTCCATTAGTTGATATATTGCATGTAGGTGATCTATTGTTGAGTAGCCGCTTCTAAAGCCTGCCTGCTCGCGTGGTTGATTTTCGTTTAGAGTGCCTGCTAATCTGATTATTTTTGTGAATAGTTTATTTATGTTTTGTAATAGTGTAATAGGGCGGTAGTTGCCAAGGTCGTGCTTATCTCCTTTCTTGTGGAGTAGGATTACTATTCCTAGACAGAAGTTTTTAGGAACTTTTCTGTCTCTTATGCATTGTGTGAATAGCTGTGCTAGTCCTTTGTACAAGATTTCTCCCGCATCTTCTAGAAGGTCTGTCGTTATGCCATTCTCGCCTGGGGGTTTACCGAGTTTCATATTTCTTAGTGCAAATACTACTTCTTCTACTGTTATGTCTGAGATGTCTAGTATCTATAGGTTTGTTAGTTTGTAGTATATTTATTTTTTAAGCGTATACATTTTCATATGAAGGATGATGTTCCAAAGGGAATATAATATCAGGAACGACAGATGAGGAACAGTGATACACTGCAAACGAATTGGGTTCGACTATGTAATTACAGGTATCCCCCGGTTATCGAAATTTCCCTTTATGCCACTTTTTCGCTTTTACGAAAAAAAACCAAAAGCCAAAAGAGCGTCCAGCGTTTTATTTGCAGGAAGCCGTTATAAAGGCAGCGCGCATCTACACCCCCTCTCTCTTCCTCTCCTACACCTCAGTCTCCTGTATCTCCCACCACCTCAACTTATCGACGACTCAGCCATAACATACCATCATCACTATTTTGGGGGTCTGGAAGCGCTACAATGATTTTCCCATATAAATTAATGGATATTGCTTTTTTTGCTTCACACCATTTCGTGTTACGAAAGTTATTTTTTATAGTTAATTTCGGATATCGGGGAACCTGTGTATGAAATGAGCACACATTTAGGGCACCTCGCAGTGGTGAATGCGCGAGACTCGCAGACTGAGTTTGTTCCTCACTGGGTGTCCCATATGTGTGGCCTTGTGCCAGACTAATGTAAACTTAGTAAGATCTTAGGACGCTGTAGAGTGGTGGTTAGCAATTTAGTGACGCACATCATTTGATAGTGCAGTGGGTCGGGTAGGATTCAACCAATACCCTATTTACTTGAGTCCAATGCGATCTCGAATATAATGCGAACCCCACTTTTTGTAGCTAAAAATCAGCAATATATCATAATATGTTATCATTTTCAAATGGTTCTTCGGGCGATTGAACTCCTTCCTGTTATTTGTGTTGTAAACACGACGTTTCGGCCAATCCATTCTTCGGCCTTCTTCAGGTGTAAAATCCGAGTGTGATGGGTTAAACAGAAGTTATGTTTAAACGGTGGTGTAGCCCCTATAGCACATGGCCCAGGTGATTCAATCTTCCGAAGAACTATTTGAATGTTAATGACCCTTTTCAAAACTACAGAAAATATCTTTATAATACACAAACAACAAGAAGGAGTTCAATCGTCCGAAGAACTATTTGAATGTTAATGACCCTTCTCAAAACTATAGAAATATCTTTACAATACACAAACAACAAGAAGGGGTTCATCGTGCGAAGAACCATTTGAATATTAATGACCTTTCTCAAAACTATAGAAAATATGTTATCATTTGTTTTACACTCGAGTATAATGCTATCTCCAAATTTTGACCCTGACTTTTTATATTGAATGTCTCGCATTATACACGAGTAAATACGGTACGTCAAAATCCTCACTCAAAATCCTCACTCACTGTCATGATTGCAGATTTTGTGACGCAGCAGATTTTGGCGGTAAGGGGGTGGGGAATATAAAAAAAATAATCACGGTCGTATTTTATTGCCGGCTGCATTTGACCCCAATATACATCGGCAATGTTTCGGCTTTTCTTATCGCTGCCACTGACTTTACCGCAACTCCCCATTCCTCCGCTTAGCTTTGATCATATCCAGCATTAACAAACTACATATTCTTGTGGTACGCAAAAAAATCGAAGATTAAGCACTGAATCTTGCAGTTTTTGACCTCAAATTTGTTTTTAGCAAGTTTCGGCACTAAATCTGTGTGTTGTTCATTGAAAATCAGTAAAAAGGGATTGTCAGTGGTCAAGAATTAATGCAAGCGTTACTAACAGAATAGGGCTATTATATGTATAATGTAAACATATTGTAATAATTTTATTATAGATATACATTGAAAATCAGGAAAAAGGAAATTGTCATTGGTCAGAATTTAATATGGTGATTTTATGTATAAAATATGTTTGTTGTAAGAATGTGAGGGAATCCGACAGAATGAGACAAGCGTGTTACATCTCAAACGTGTTTATTATCATGAAGATATGTTGAACATGTTTGAGATGTAACTCGCTTCTCTCATTCTTTCTTTTCCACATTGTCTAACCATATCCACCATGTATAATTATATAATAATAATTACAGATAAAGGTGTTCACCTTTAGCGAACTGGGGACAAATCTAACAAGTAGATTTGAGTTTTAAAATGAAGAGTTTATAAATGAAGTACCGTTTAACTTAATACTTTCAAGGCTAAAGTTATTTTTGCGCTAGTCACAAAGTCTTTCTCTTTGACCATTCCTTCACAAACTGTGGCTTTCTGATAGTGAACCCCAGTTGACATAGTAAAACTGGACAAACAGTATGAGTTCAAATAAACTGACCGCCATGATTTGTCGAATTA
This sequence comes from Architeuthis dux, assembly GCA_006491835.1. Lineage (NCBI taxonomy): Eukaryota > Metazoa > Mollusca > Cephalopoda > Oegopsida > Architeuthidae > Architeuthis > Architeuthis dux. The sequence continues at coordinate 30,917 of VCCN01005705.1, forward strand.
TACGGGAAGATAACGTGTTTACACAGAGTCCTCCTTGATAGTAAGTCAGGTCACAACGTACAAAAGCTGATAGATAAAAGTGTTTTTTTCTTATTTTATTCAAGAATGTTATTGTTAAACCCAAGGCATTATTCAAGTAAGCTGAAAGTGACAACAACCATTTATAAGAACGACTGATAATAAACCCAAAATGGCGGTTGAAATGAAAAGTTGCAGACGACACGTTGAATTTGATTATTTCGCATTACAAAGCAATTATTTTAAGATTAATGCAGAGGAAGCCGTTTATTATAATCACGGATAATGTTATAAAACAGTTATTGATATCAAAATCAGTCTGTTCCAAACACTTTATTTAAAGTAATCACAATAAGAGGCTTACTCGGTATATCACTCGCTTAATGTAATCAACCAGTTCTTGTTATCTAAAAGACCATGTCGCAAAGTGATCACAATAAACTGATTCCTCTGTACTTAAAAAACCCGATTTCGGTCAGTAACAGTTGAATAAATTTCTTAACACTGAGAATTTCAATGTGTTTCTATATTAAAATCATTTGCAATGCATTTCTATGGGGAAAAATGTTTCTAACGCTTTTCTATAGTGAAATCATTAGTAATGCATTTACGTAGGTACATCAATAAGCCTAATGATGAAAAGACGTTTATTTTACATAACAAATATTTATTTTTCAACATAATTACCTTCCTTGTCAATGCACACGGGTCCAATAATATAGTTTTTCTCTCATTGATATCTGTAAATTTTCAAAATCATCTCATTGATATCTGTGGATTTTCACATTCATCCCATTAATATCTGTGAATTTTCAAAATCATCTCATTGATATCTGTGAATTTTCAAAATCATCTCATTGATATCTGTGAATTTTCACATTCGTCCCATTAATATCTGTGAATTTTCAAAATCATCTCATTGATATCTGTGAATTTTCACAATCAACTCATTGATATCTGTGAATTTTCACATTCATCTCATTGATATAATATTTAACTTAGTATATGATAGTTTGATTAACTTAGCTTTTAAATCAGCTTTTCGTATTGGAGATGAAAAGGCAATTAGCTTTCAGCTTTATCACAACCAGATAGATCTTTGTGCTCGTAATCTCCAGTACTTTCTGATACTACTTGGAATAAACAAGTGGGCATAAACTTGCACTTGACAAAATCGTAATATTCTGTCTCTTATCAGGAAGGAAGTGTATTTTGAATTAGGGTTAACGATAAAGAAAGAACGAGAAGTGATTAGACATCTTCCTGGTTTTCACAGTCTGGAAAATAGAATTAATGCTTGGATTTGGGGGCGGGAGCTTGTATGATAATGTAACTAATAAGGTGTAATAGCATACACTGTCAGCATAGGTTTCTTCAGTTTTTAAGTTGGTCTGGCTGGCTTATTGATGTATGTGTCGCGCGTACAGAAGCTAGAGGGCTGAAAAATTTAAACATTTACTCCTTATTACGTCGAGAAAAGAATCTACCCCTACCCCCCAAAAAACGTGGGTGGGATTCAATTTACAATGCAGGTTTATGCTAAATTGGCCTCCTTAGATTGTGTCCGACAGCGTTCACGTTTGTTTTTGTTTTTTGAAAATTCGGACTTTTTAGTGATCCAACAAAAGGCGAGAGAAGCAACTTTAATTAACCAATTTTATAATTGATCATCCCCAACACGGCATGCTGCCAAAATACGTCTCTCTCTCCCTCTCTCTCTCTTCCCGCTCTCTCTCTCTTTCTGTAGCTACCTATCTATTCTGTTAGTTCATGACTCTCACTCTCTCCTTATCTGTCTATGTCTCTTCCCTATCTATCTATCTATCTATCTATCTATCTATCTATCCTTGTCTCCTCTTATCTATAATTGTTTTTATTTATATCCCGTATATTTCGGTAGATAAGACGACACTTGAAGCATCCAGAAACACCTCAAAAGTGGCAAGGCAAGATACAAAATATTGACTAAACAGTGAACTGAAACCATGAAATTCAGACTGATATTATGTCTCGTCTAATCTGAAAGTCGCTTTGGTATATAGACATAGAGGTATGTTGATACTGAAATTAATGGACCAGAAATAAAATAAAAATCATTCTATCCCTTATGTCGACAAAGATATTATAATTGAACGACCTTTCGAATTCATTCAATGCCAACAAAACAAATCCGTGTCCTCGCTCGCACACACAACAGATGTGTGTGTGTGTGTGTGTGAGAGAGAGTGTGTGTGCGAGTGTATGAGTGTGTGTGTGTGTGGATGCGCACGCGCGCCTTCATCCCGAAATGGCATTAGCAATTCAAGATGGCTACCAATGGAGCGTGTTTTCCAACCGTTGAAGCAAAATGGCGGCCAGTTGTTGTTTATAGAGTCGTCATATTTCAATACTATAATTATCCTGACATTTTTGCGTAACTTTTTTTCGCTCCGGAAGGCAGGGCACGAAGTTCCAGTAGATAAATAACATCGTGGATGCGTGAGAACAAAACAATATAACGTGACATTTTAGAGTTGATATTTTTCTTGTATACTTTAGTCGCTTCTTAAACAAATGTTTTAAAATATGTATTTTTTTAATATATATATATATTCATTTTCTTCTCATCGTCTAGTTCATTATTTATCATTCATATATTTCGTTTCTATTTATTTGTCATTTATTCACGCATTTTGTCATCTGAGGATGACATTTGCTTCCTTTCTTTCTAAGTGGCCTGTAGGTTGTCCAGTTCCAGTTCCAGTTCAAACCATGACCTAGCAGATCGTCGGGATGCCATGTTATGTACTTCATGACATTTCTCATGGTAATAGGAGTTACATGGCAGTGCCCTTCTCCTCTCCAACTAAGGTACCAACAACAACAGCAAGGAGTTATCCCTGATCCGACCTATTCGAAGAAGTGGAACTGTTCTGCCTTATTATTATTATTCATATATTTCGTTTCTATTTATTTGTCATTTATTCATGCATTTTGTCATCTGTGGATGACATTTGCTTCCTTTCTTTCTAAGTGGCCTGTAGGTTGTCCAGTTCCAGTTCCAGTTCAAACCATGACCTAGCAGATCGTTACATGGTACCAGCAGCAACAGCAAGGAGTTATCCCTGACCTGACCTATTCAAAGAAGTGGAACTGTTCTGCCTTATGGACTAAACTCCTGGTCTGGAATCAGAGTTGTCTGACTCCTAGACTGGTTGCCAACCAAGGCTAGATAGCCTAGTCTGCACTACTATTTTCCCGTAGCTGCGGTGAGACCAAGGGTAGAATTCCCAGTCTGTAGGTTATGGATATTAACAAAACTTGACATAGCCCGGCACGTGGCCAAATACCGGTTAGAAACATCGTTTTGTGCCAATATTTTAAGTGGGGAGGTCTTGCCTAGCTTAAATAATCAGTATTCATTATTTTAATTGTGTTTTTTTTTTACCTGGGCTGGAACATCGACCATTGATGTTTGTGGGAAATATGCAACTCTCTCAGCCATGAAGCAGGCCGTAGAATATATAGATATTTAATAAGCTTATCTTAGTACGGCACAAAGCCAAAATGAAGGTTAGGAAGATTTCGTTGCGCCAATCTTCCAAGTTGATAACGCATGCTTGCCTTGAAAATCAGCATTCAAATTCTAGCATAGGCTCAAAAAATGACCACCGGCATTAGTAACCTGTAATTTGTATCGTACAAAAGGCCTTCTCATATACTGAACTGGTCAAGAATCGTAGTTCTACACCTCACTAACATGGAAACGGTTTGTTGGATATTTAGGCAGATTTGACCCCCACAGGTGTTGAAAGTTATAAACAGTATATCGACTAAGATCCAAACTGCAGGTGCCAGGGGCCGGAAGACACACCAGGTGTTGAAAAGTCATAAACAGTATATTTACTAAAACCCTGAGTTGCAGATGGCGGGCTGGAAAACCAGCGTGGGCGTTCGAACCCGATAAAAGCCACACAGAGCGCCCTCGGAAGCCAGAGAGTTCACTTAGGCTTGGGACGAGGACAGGACCAATTTCCCTGTTGTCAAAAGACCCGTATGCCCTGCTGTCTAAGAAAAGTCTGTCGGTTCTCATTATCTCTCTCCCACTCTTCATTCTCCGCCACTGAACGATGTGTCTGATGGAATACAAATATATCATCATATTTTTATAAAAACAAGTCTCCAGTCTTGCTTTTTCTCCAAGTCCAGGATTTTCCTACCGCGGGCCCGTGGCTATACAACAGGTTTAAAAAGGAGCATCTTCTACTTAGAAAATCATGAAGAACTTATGTAGTAGTGCAGTTATTTGTGCACTGATTTAAAAGCGGTTGATAGTGAATTTATTGCACACTTATGTCACAATTAGTGGTCAAACAATTAGAAACTCAGAAGATCCACAGAAATTATATTTTGGCTCCTGAACAGATCAAACGAGATTGCTAAAAAGCATATGCACTAAGTTTTAACTTCAGAGGTTTGGCTATTATCAATAAAGTACAGAGTAGAATCTTTCATTAGATTTTTTAATGTATTTATAGAGGCAAAATGAAAATGTTGTTTTAATTACCAGGTATAATTATCAATCTAGAATATATATCATCATCATCAGCCATTATAAGTCCTGACAAAGGCCTTTCCCATCTCCTTCCATGACGACCGCGATTGCGCTGACCTCTGCCATGTATTACCGGCAAACATTTCTATCTCATCCCTCCATCCTGTGACTGGTCTTTTCCTACTGCGTGAACCAATCTATTAGCATTTTGCCCCATCTGTTGTCATCTCTTCTTGCTAAGTGTCCAGCCTATCTCCATTTTGGTTACTTAAATAGTTTTATAATGTCCTTCACTCTAGCCTTCCCTCCGATACATGTTGATCTTTTTTTTATCTCTTAGAGTTATCCCTAGCATTGCTCTTTCCATGGTTCTCTATGCGATTCTAAGTTGGTTCTCAGTTCGTTTTCCATGTTTCACATCCGTAAGTCATAGCTGGTAATATGCATTCATTGTATACTTTACACTTTAAGCATATTGACATGGTGCTCTTCAATATGTCTCTATTCATACCAAATGATTTCCATCTGATCGTTATACGTCGTTTTATTTAGCTTTCATGATCTTTCTCTAAGTCTATTACCTGTCCTAGGTAAACGTATTCGTCAGCCTCTTCTAGGGCCTCGTCCTCTATTCTTATGGTCTTTTGGGGAACTTTATCGTTGAACATTATCTTTGTCTTTGTTCTGTTCATCTTCAAGCCTACTTTTTTTTACTTTCCCTATTTAGATCGGTCAACATACTTCCGATGATTCTGACGTCATGGAAACGTCATCGGCGAATCTCAAGTGGTTTAAATATTCTCCGTCTATGGTTGGTTATTTCCATTCCATCCCAGTTTAGGTGATAGTATATCCCCTTGTCTTACTCCTTTCCCTATCTTTATCTTGTTTGTATCTTTATGTAGTCTAATCATAGCAGTGCCATTTTCGTATATGTTCTTAATGACTTGTATGTAATTCTCGTTAACACCGTGTTCTCGCATTGAATTGAAGATTGTCGTATGTTCTATCGAGTCAAATGCTTTCTCATAATCTACAAATAGACCAGTAAAAATAAGCCATTTTTGCGCCGGACCCGGAAAGCTGAGTTTTGCACAGTGGACTAATTGTCCATATATATTCTCAGGGCATAGATGTCCTGCTATTGGCAGTGCGTAGAGTCACCCTGCTAGGAAAGCACACTGTAATCATCATTGAGAAAAGCGTCAAAAGGTCATGCTACTACCAATATATGACAAACTCGGGCCAAGGAAGGCAGCTACAGTTATAAATTAGCATGCCCTCACAGGTTGTGATACTACTGGACATATGATTGTCCAGGAGCTGAGACCACTATATTTATCCAGTAATTATCTTTTGATTGGGAGATAATGTTTCTTCTTCATACATTTTTGTATCCTGTCTGATTTTCCCCATATATTCAATAAAACTTTACAATTCACAGGCTGGCAGTTGTAAGACTTACATATTTGGATTCCTCGTACTTTAATCTACTTAGGCAACCAATCAATCCTTGTGCACCCAAACACATGAGATAGCCAAAACATTAGTAGTACCTGTGTTAATAGGATGAATATGAAAACTTTAATATGTGATAATCTCTTCAGCCTCGTAGCGTAATTACTTGGATGTCCAATTTTCGCTGTGGTGTTCTAGTCAGAAATATTTTATTTTTTCATCAAATATGGGCATATTGTGTATATCGTAGGGAAGGAAATTCCATGTTGAGTAAGGTTTACATATACGCCTCAGAGCAAGACATTTTGAGCTATTTACAATCAAATATCATAAACCCTTATTTTAAAAACGAAACACCTGTAGGGACAGATAGCTATGACGTAAGGGAGATAATTAGTGCATGGATCCGCTCCAACATTTCATGACTGCTTTCGTTGCCTATTGCCCACTCTCAAAATCTCATTGTGAACTTTGGGAGATAATGTGTGGACAGAGAGAGAACTCTTGGAGATATTTTGTAGTTGCGGACAGTTTGCTGGGACGTAGGGGGAGATAATTAGTGCATGGATCCACTCCAAAAAGTTTACGACTTCTTTCGTAGCCTATTACCCACGCTTCCATAAAAGTTTTGAATTTATTATGTGGATAGACAGAGAACCTTTGAAGATATTGTGTAGCGTGGAAAGATAACTACGATGTAGGGGAGATAATCGTGCATGGATCCGCTCAAAAAATGTCATGACTTATTTCGGTGCCTATTGCTGACACTGCACAAAATGTCATTGAAATTCAAGAACTCTGGGAGATATCGTGTGGACAGACAGACGGAATTAACAGTGTTAGATTTCATATCGGAGTTTTTTTTATTTAGTCCTGGCTGATCTTTCCGTCTGTCTGTCATTGAAATGTTGTGAAAGAGTGGGTAAAAGCACAATTACCTCCCCTACATTGAGAAGGTATGAAGGGTGAGGGGCTGATGGCTACTAATGATACTGTAAGTGTGACAGAT
>VCCN01005705.1:161429-173650 GCA_006491835.1 Architeuthis dux
AAATTAAGTTATAGCTGTAGTAGGAGGTGCAAGGGGGTCGAGCGGTTAACTGTCCGGAGAATGGGACCAGCGAGCAGAGTACTATCTCCGGCTGAGACGGTTTGTATTCACTTTGTACTAGAGCCCTTGGGCCAGCGTGGCAGGGTATGGCCCACCACCCCTATGTTTTATTTGTGGAAGGCCTAGGTTCAACGACGGACCGTAAAAGTCTGATAAAACAAGTAGTAGACCACAAGAATGTAGACGGCAAAAGTAATCAATACTAATCACATACACGTCTCCTCTGCCTTTGCATGTTATTACAGTTAATATAGATAAATTCCAATACATTACTTTAACACAGTTGCAGAAATATACCTTATATGCTGGCGTATACGTCGACTTTTAAGCATCTAGTATTTTACCAAATGGATCATATTAGTCTGTTTAGACCAGTGGTTCCCAACCTTTTCGAGCCATTCCCCACTTTTGTCAGATTATTATACTAAGAATTTGTTTAATTTTATGATTGTACAGCTGCTGTTGTGCATTTGTTACTCAAAGAAAGCAAGCGAAAATAGTTAGAACACATCATTTGAAATTCCAATTATTACAGAAAAAATAAGAATTCTGCTATCGTAACTTATATACACATCAATGTGATCTCTGTTCTTGCCTTTTTGCAACTAGTTCTTCGATTTGTGGGTCTATTAGTGAGAAGGAACATTTTAAATCATTCTCAACTTGGAGCTTATTTCGAGCCTTCGACTTGATTGAGAGAAGTGCAGAAAACCCTATCTTTAGATTGGCCTTTTATTTTTACCTAATAGCCTTATTCTCCCCGAGGGTAGACCCCCCCCCCCTCGGTTGGGAACCACTGGTTTAGACCCTATGAACTGGACACTCTGATGGACTGGATGCTGCCTTAGGTTGGAGAGTCAACTTATCCGGCGAATATTGGAGTAAAGTTGCATTAATACCTTAGTTTTGGGGTCGACTTATACATCGGCATATACGGTATATGTGAGAGTAATGATGATATCTTAGTTGTCAACACTCGTGGAATTTCCACGGGTCCAGATAGTCAAGTATTAACTTTTAAAAAAATTGTTTCTACTTGAACGCAACGATTATCTTATTACTCGGGGGCCCCTTCTACTGTAGTGAGTTCGATCAGCACTGAGTTCTGCCCCACCATTGTAGTCTTGTGTATGGGCGTCCGCTGCCACTTTTTCAGGGGGGTGGGGCAAAAGCATATATTTGTAAAGGGGCACAAAAGGGTATATTGGGAATATATCTTAGTGGTAACCCTGTTACACGATAGGCATTCAACCCGCCATTTGTAGTGTAAGCAAGTACGACCCAGATGTCAGATGATGCACTTGACCGTTGACGGAGACGCATGACCTGACCCCCGGAATGACACGATGGAGCGAGCGCCAGCGAATAATACAGTCTTTTTTATATGGGAGCATTAAGTTGGGATTACATAAAACAATTGTACTGCACCATTATCGTTTATTGACTACAAGGTTCCAACTTTCAAACCCCCTCGGTGAGAAGGCCTGATCCAGGGGGTTCCCCGTTTCTCCCTTCGCTCTGTCCCATCGTCAGAAACCTTGACATAGAATGTCCCAATAACCACAGTCCTTGCGCAGACAGTACCTTGACAGGGGCCAATAAGATTTTATATTAGCGTCCACACGTGTCTTATAATTGTATATATGTTATATTTATAGGTTGCTTTCTCGACAGCTGCTTCAATGCTGTTATAATTTTGAAGTAATTAATTTGTAATTAACTCTCCCACGATTAACGTATATGATGCATTTTCCCCACATCGTCTATCAAGTAAAGAATTTATCCTAGATATTAGAACACCGTGTTCGAATTCATTTGAAGTATCCATTTCGAATGACGATTTTTGAGGTCGTATAAAAAAAACTTACAAAACGTACCCAAGTCTGGTACAAGACAGCCCAATGAGGATCGACCAGACTAGTGAATTGGTCTGCGAGACGAGCGTGCTAAACTTAGCGCCTACGGTTGGTGCCCAATAAGATCATTTACGAAGCCTAGCTTAGTCTGGCACAAGGTCACAGTGAGTATCGCGTTAGGGTTGGTGGTCTCTTCCGAAGAATTAAAAAAAAAAAAACTAAGTTCAACCGAGCATCGGAATATCCGTTACGAAAAAAAAATGTCAGACGATTAAAAAAAACTGTAGCTGTTGCGACGCCATAAAAAAAATAAATAAATAAAAATAGAAATGGTTGTTGCTTTTATGTTCGTATTAGTAGCTTTCACATGTGGTTGCTTTTTATAAATATAACATTAGTTTTTTTGGAAATCTTGATAAAATGTCTCGTTACTGGCATGCCACGATGGTTGACGGTGGAGTATATGGATGAGTGAGCACAGTGTTGCCAATTTAGCGCGTTTCGGCATTGCAAAAAGCGCTAAATTAGCGCGTTTTCGCCCAGAACATTTTGGCCTTTTTCGACCATTTTTAGCGTCTCTTTGGTGGTTTCTGGCCATTTTTGGCCATTTAAAAAAAATTAGCGCTTTTTGGCAATCAAACTAGCTTTTCCATAATTGCCTTATCTGTCCAGGCAGACCAATTCGCCAGTGTAGTAAGTTCGACCCTTAATGCCCCCCCCCCCCCAACTTAGCACTAGGCGAATGTATAATGAATGTGATTGTTTTATAGGTATTTATTTATTCGGTTTCCAGGAAAGTAATATGTAAAATTAATTGAAAACGTAGCTCAAGAGTTTTATCTTTTCTCCCGCAAATATAAACGACTTTGAAATAAGCATTCACAGTAGTGTTTATATTAAACTATATGGGTATCTCCCCCGCTTTACGAACGTTCACTTTACACCACTTCGATTTTACGAAAGATCTACATTAGCACCCCCTCCCAGCGCTCTCTGAAATGGCGTAAAACGAAGAAGCAATTACCATTAATTCATATGGAAACATCTTTTTGAGCGTCCACAGACCTAAACAAATAACATTATTACTAAATTCGGCATTGGAGCCAGCTGTGATGAAGTAAGTTTGTGATATTCAAATGTTTTTTTTCGGACGATTGAACTCCTCCTTCTTATTTGTGTTGTAAACACGACGTTTCGGCCGAGTGTGATGGGTTAAACAGAAGTTATGTTTAAAGGGGGGTAACCCTTATAGCACATGGCCCGGGTGTTTCTGTTTCTGTGTCTTGTCGGGTTTAGATTTATTGAAGTGGAAGCCACATCGGATTGAAATCCGCACTTATCTGGTTAATGCATTTAGTCGACATTTTGATGTGAGCTGCCTCTTTGATTTTTCTCTGCTTCCAACATCGTTCTCTGTCAATAATCTGGACTTCCTCCCAAAGAGGAAGATGCTCGCCGTTCTCTCGCCAGAGGTGGTCGGCTATAGCAGATTTATCTATTTCGCCCTATGTTTAACCTATCACACTCGGATTTTACTCCTGAAGAAGGCCGAAGAATGGATCGGCCGAAACGTCGTGTTTCCAACACAAATAACAAGGAGGAGTTCAATCGTCCGAAGAACCATTTGAATATTAATGACTCTTCTCAAAACTATAGAAAACATTCTTCTGTATCTGCATGTCGATGGTCGAGGTTCGTCGTCTGCTGATGTACAAGGCTTGACTGTTTAGCCTCGCGCATTTTTCTATCAAACAGTTCTTTGTAGTCATTCAGAACATCCTGAAACGGTCATAAACCCATACTCGCTTTCAAAGATTAAAGTCATACTTTTCTCCAATCATTACAGTACTCAATAGTAGCGAAAGTCTCATGCTAGGTTGTTTTGGGGACTTGGAATCAATTACACTATGATATCCGGAACGTACACAGATTACCAAGCTTTAAATCAAAAACAAAAACTTTCTTGTTTCGAGACTTCCATAATTATATGAACTCCATAAATAAATACACTTCGTAACTGTAGCTCCTGTCCTATGTTCTTAAATGTGGGGACTTAAGTATTGAGGTTCCCGAGGAAGGGCGGTTTCTATAAATGCATTTATTATGATGATGATGATAATCTTTTTGTTCTCCTTCTTGTTCTCCTTCTTGTTCTTGTTCTTCTTCTTCTTGTTCTTGTTCTCCTCCTCCTTCTTGTTCTTGTTCTCCTCCTCCTTCTTGTTCTTGTTCTCCTCCTCCTTCTTGTTCTTGTTCTCCTCCTTCTTGTTCTTCTTCTTGTTCTTCTTCTTCTCATAAAGATTAATGATAATTACTTCTTCGCTTCATGCCATTTCGACTTACGAAGGGTTACCTAGGAACGCTATACTTTCAGATAACGGGGGAAACCTGTATATTGAAATGTGGGTGGGTTCCTTGCTGTATAGTTATGGATAGCTAGCTATTCTAGCAGACCAATAGTAGTGAGAGCAATCCTCATTGGGTGCCCAATAACAGTGAACTTGTGCCAGACTAAGGTTGGTAAATACTTGTTGAAATGGTTCGGTTTGGTTATTTGAATAAGTAAACATTTACATACTATCGCTAATTCGGCATTCGAGCCCTGGAACAAACAGCCTAGATACCCGCTCATTGGTTAGAGCTCGTAGCTATGAAGATTACTTAAATAATCATTGTTTTAAAAGTTAACATAACGAAGCGGGTCACGACAACCTATGTTGTGTACATTTGTGTGTAAATATGTATGGAATCTCTGTTTCTACCTCTCTCTCTCTATCTCTATCATAGACTTAGCACTGGGTCGCACTTACTTACCTGACACATGATTCCCTGTCGCCCCCCAAAAGTATGTCCAGTTCCTGGGAACGTGTCCCCTCCCCCCACCAAAGAAGTGCTGAAGGCAATGGACAATTTGTGGAACATTCCGTCCTAAATACCCTTAGCTTCTGGGTCACATTAGAACAGGGTAGAAAGTCTGTTTCGCCCCTATATAGAGAGGGGTGGGTCTGCTTGTTTTTGATAGAAGCATTTGAAATTCCGACTTTTTTCTGTCCCCGAAAACTGACGATTGTGGGAGATACACAAGTCTCTCTGCCACCAACTACACACACACCTAATCTGTCAGTAACACTTGCCTTAAACCCTGACCACTGGCAATCCTATTTTTCTTAATTAGCAATGCATATCTATATTAAAGTAACACACATGATAACCCTATCCTGTCAGCAGAGCCAGATTAAGATCACAATGGGCCCTACGCCACCACCAATAATGTTAGGGCCCACCATATTAAAATTATGAGATCTGAACAGTAAGTTTATATTGAAACATAAACAATAGTAAACATAGTTTCTTTTAAGACATTGTTGAAGTAACAGACCGATTTTTTTAATAAATGTAACAGAAAGAGAAAACAAAATATTTTGTTACATTTCCTACATTGTCTAATTATGAAATTTAAGTAATATGCAATAAATTATTAAGATTTGTAATAAGTTATTTACAAATGTTAAAATAAGGCGTCTCATAGTATAAACTAAAAGAGGGGTATTTTACTTATAAAATCTTTTATTTTTTTTATTCACGTGCTAAATGTATTAAGTAATTAATTTACTTATGATTGATCTTTTTCCGAAGGGAATAGTAATAAAGTTCTATATTACTATTTACTTGTGGGTCCTCTCAATGTCGTAGTTTGCGTATAGGCTTATCCGACCCTGCCTGTCAGTAACACCTGCCTTAAACCTTGACCACTGAAAATTCCCTCTGTTTCTCGTCTTGAATGATTTGCTAAAAACAAATTTAAGATTAAAAAAAACTGCAACCCTTTTCCTGTACCGCCAAAAGTATTGAGATTAAAAGTCGAAACCTTGCCTAGTTTCGCAGTCGATGGTAAAATGCACCCGTGGTTGCGTTTCTTCTTTTCCCTACTACCAGAATTTGCTGTCATATAGGTAATAATTAGCGAATGAATGTTTTGACATAGTGCTTGTTATATCACAGGTTACATAAACAGTTAGTATTATTAAAATAGTTTCCTATGTATTTCTATAGAATAGATATTACAGTGTAAATCTGTATATGCTTTTAGTATTTGCTGTGTCCCTATGCAATCCTTAAAATGAATGAATGTTTTGATGTATTTGTTTCATAAATCCTACTTGTTTTATCACAGGTTACATAGACAGATACTACGTATAATAAACCATTGTCTATTAATTCCAAAACATTGAGGATCAAACAATGTTAGGTAAAAGAAATTTCAAAATTCGGGGTTTAAATCATCAAATTTTACTTTTAAGCTCCAATGTTACTATACTGATTTTCATTTAATCACATCCCTCGGCCTTCTTGCACAGAGACCAACACCCACCAACGGTAATCTATTACAAATTCGTGTGTGGCAAAACCTATCCATTCTACCCTTTAGCAGTGTTGCCAACTCAAAAAATATGTTCGCGCTAGTTTGACTGCCAAAAAATGGCCAAAAAGACACTAAAAATGGTTAATAACAGCCAGAAAACGGCCAAAATGTTTTACGCGAAAACACGCTAATTTAGCGCTTTTTGCACTGCCAAAAAAAAAGAAACGCGCTAAATCTAGCAACACTGCCCTTTAGGCAAGCTTCTGGAGTTAATAGTTTACATACTATAAGACTATAAGACGAATGATTTACATGGGTATTTGGAGAACTACCGCTCACTACAACTCACCCAAACCCCATAACTGTCCATATCAAGCTTCAGGAGACAGCCCCCTTGTCATAATACTAGCGCATCGGACGCAGTGTAATATTTGCACCCCCCACCATTCAAATGTCCGTCTCATATACCGGCCCATACGGTACGTTTTCTAGTAGAACATAGATAAACTTCACTTTTTATTAAATTTGACTAGTTTTTATCTTCATCCTAAGTTTAGTTGTTTTTATACAACTTATTAATTCGGGCCACTGTTTCTAATGCAACGAGAAAGTCGGTTGTGGGGAATGAGTTTATAAGTGTGAATCTGCTTCTGCTAATCCATGAAGTCTTCGTGGCCGATTGGTAAAAGCAGCTAGGCGTAAACTAGTCTCCCTCTGGTATTGAAGGTGTGAGTTCGATTCTCACCGAAGGTTTACTCTTCATTTCTGATTGCGCTGTTATTGGTTGCCATAGAAACAGTGGTCCGAATTAATAAGTTGTATACAAACAACTAAAATTGGGATGAAGGTAAAAACTAGTCAGATTTAATAAAAAGTGTTGTTACTTCATCCAATAATTATAAAGATAGATATTTAAAGTTTATCTATCAATCTGTTCACACGCTAAATGTACGATGGACATTTCTGCTTCTGCTTATTTTCTATATGGTACTCTTTTAGTATTTGCCGTATCATTAAATATGCAGTCGTTAGTGAATGAAAACTTTGACGTGTGTGTTTTAATAAATCCTACCCGTGATAGCATAGATTACATAAACAACTAGTCATAGATATTGTTTGTAACTCGATAGAGCGTCACATGAGGTCGTCAGTTGATTGGAGGGGGCGTAAACCCATAATACTCGAGAGATAAGATTACTACCTCACACTTCAAGATTATCCAGGCTGCGCTCTGCTACGCAATCGGAAACCTTTTCCCTTTTTCTTTCTTTGAAGTAAAAGGTTTCGCCAACCCAAGAAGGGTGGGGCGCCAGACGGTGTACTTATAAGACCCCCCCAAACCAGGAAGTCTGGTAGATCACTGTGGAATGTGTCGAGTGATCTAAAAATATGACCAGATTGACATTGCAAATGCGGTAGATTTCATCATTTGGAAACGAATCTGGTGGGAGATTTAGTCTGCTCCAAGAGTCCAATGCTTCTTCACCAGTATCAGTTCTGAATAATGAGTTCTCATACCACAAGGGGGAAATGTACGCTTGCGTAGATCAGCCTTTCTCGACCGGTGTTCCGCAGGACCCAAGGGTACTACGGTAGGTTGTTAGGGGGTTCTGCGAAAATGTTATACATGCGTGAAAAAGGCCCCTGACTTTTGTTTATTTTTTTCTTAATTGTTTTTTGTATATATAAATAAATATATGACTAGTAGCGGTCCCTGACTTGATGAAATTTGAAACCAGAAACACCAGAATTATTACCAAACAATGAAAACCAGCAGCTGTCATTTTTAGAATAGTTACAAATTTTAAAGTTTTCTTTTAAAGAAATAATTTCTAAAAAGCTACAATTTCAGATAATATAATAAAATACTTACAATTAGGATTCCAGATTTTCGTTATTTATCGATTTTCGTCGATTTAAACTGTCAGTAGTTTAATACATAATATATATGCATATACATTTTTAAACACTGATGTGTCGTTAGTTTTACATATTATAATAATAATTTTCTCCTATCTATATATCTATATATAAACTATGTACTGTTTGTGTTGTATGTGCTAATTTGTGTAACGTTATGCTGTGATGATTCTTGTCTGTGGAACACGAGAGCCTGATAACTATACTGACAGTGCCTTCTTAGTCATAACATTATTGCCTGCCCTATGTTTCTGGTTGAAACTCGGTTGGCAATGAATGAAATCAGACATCAAAGGAAAAATAATAATATCAATATTATGCAGGGGTTTCTTGAGATATGAAAGTTATTTCAAGGGTGCCCCCAGTCTAAAAAGGTTGAGAAAGGCTGGAGTAGATAATCTAGTAGATCTGTTTACGTATTTTCTATAGTTTTGAGAAGGGTTATTAACATTCAAATGGTTCTTCGGACGATTGAACTCCTCCTTGTTATTTGTGTTGTGAACACGACGTTTCGGCCGATCCATTCTTCGCTCTTCTTCAGGTGTAAAATCCGAGTGTGATGAAGGCCGAAGAATGGATCGACCGAAACGTCGTGTTTACAATACAAATAACAAGGAGTTCAATCGTCCGAAGAAACATTTGAATATCTGTTTACGTGTTTGTCACTGAATATTCTCTTTACTCACACATAATAAACACATGAATAACCCTATGTAAATACAGATGGAACCACTATAGCCTCTTATTTCTTTTATTATTCTGCAGTTCTTCTCGTACTAGGTTACATGGTACCCTCACCTGACCTATTGCAAGACGTGGATGTATGCCTTTCCCAAAGGCATTAGTTGTCACTTTTCCAATCGCACTTGAGTAAAAGTTTGTTCCAACTTAGGTTTGTTATTATGTAAAGGTTCGAGTGCGACAGGTTATGTTGGGTTTTATGATACCATCCATTCTTTACCTGACTTACTGGCGAAGTGGATTCATGCCTTTTTCATGGGCGTTAGTGCGAAATAAAAACAGAATTTGAACTCTGTTTTCCGATTTCCGTGCTGTTACCAGTTAGGCCAACTCCACATCTCCAAACAAATATTAATAATTGATAAAGGTTATTCATATGGAGGACATGAAATCGGGTGACAATAATATTAGTAAATAATAATTAAGCTGTAATATTAATGGTAGCAACAAACATAATAAATACTACTAATAAATAATAATACAAGAACAATGTAGTGAGTTTTGATACTTCCCTCTCCTTAGTGGGACTTGTTCAGCAGAACCCCATAGTCAGCGCACATCTGCTAAATGTAGGAGTGTCCAGGATCCAGGATCTTTTTTTTTTTCGCTTGAGAGATATTTTCTCGGTTTTTTCTTTCATACATTCATGTATACGTATACTGTCCACACGATATCACCAAAAGTTCTCGTAAATTCCCATGAAACATTGTGGGAAGGGTGGACAATAGGCTATGGAAGAAGTGATAACAGTTTGGTGCAGATCCATGCACAATTACCTTCTCTCGTAGTCATTTTCTGTCCACACGATATCTCCAAAGGTTCTGTATGCATTTCAATGAAAGTTTGTGGAAGGACTAGCAGTGGGTTACGGAAAAAGTGATTGGGCGGATCCATACACAGTTACTTCCCCTGACAATGGCGTTGGCAGAGGTGTGCGCTCTCTGAATGCTTTCTAGTTTTGTATTTGCTTGTTTTGTTTGTTTTTTAATGTTTTTGTTTGTTTACTTTTATATATGTGCTTTTTGTATTTGATTGTTTTTAGTTTGTCTGTTGTTGTTTTTGTTTGTTTGTTGTTTTTGTTTGTTTTCGTTGTGCGTTTTTGTTGTTGCGTGTTCTTTCTTTGTTTTGTGTGTTTCTGGAAGATTGTTATCTCAATCTCGCAGGCCCGGTTTAGGTTTCAGAAACGAAATTCACAGTTTGAAAATTCGTATTTTAAGGTGTATATTTTCTTGAATTCATTTTTTTAAATGCAAACTTCAACACAAGATCTGTTACTTAGCCTGGGCTTAAAAAAAAAAGATTGAGACACAGCTGTTAACCACAGATTTTTTTCATTGCTGTCAAAAGCGAACTTATGGCATCCACCACAAAGACGCCTTAACTTGCATGTTTACATTATAGACGTAATAGCTCCATTCTGTCAGTAACGCATGCATTATTTCCTGAGCACTGATAATCTTTGGTTTCTTTTTCTTTTCCCTCCCTATTTTCAATACAATGCTGTAGTAAAATTATTTGCTTTTCAATAATAAAATCACTAACAATACATAGACGTTATACACATAACCAACTATTCTGTCAATAACGCTGGCACTAATTTCTGACCACTAACAATTCCTTTTATTTCATATTCAATGCACAGCATACACACTGAGGGTCGAGACTTGCTAAAACAAGTTTTAAGTAATAAAATTGCAAACTTCTAATGGGTAGAGTCAGCGATGAAGCTGAACCTAAACTCTTCCTACGTATATCGAGTTTAAATGCAGTACATTAAAATTTTGTGCATTGTTAAATTTTCATTAATTCCCTTAATTATATATAATGAGGTAATCAATTTTAATGGTTTATTACAAGCGGTATTGCTGGTTTCACATATAGATTTCCATAATGAACATTTGAGTGATATTTCCAATTGTTTTTATACATCTAGTTTATTGTTGTTATCTGAATGGCTCGTTGATTCGTCTAATGGATGTCCATGTTTCATGTGGGCTTGTTTAGTTTTTTTATGTGGTTGGCTGGTTAGTCCATCCGATGGATATGTTTTATGTGGGCGTGTTTGTATGTTTATGTGATCCATAATCTTTTTAACTTGTTATCTATTTTATGGTTCTGAAGGGGTTAGTCCGGTTAATGTTTTTTGTGATAAATTGTGATATCACGGCTTATATAATCAGTTAGCTTTTTCATATACATGGTTCCTCGCTATCCGAAAGTAGAACGTTCCTATAAAAATCGTTCGTAAGCCGAAATGACGTAAAGCGAAGTAATTACCATTAATTTATATGGGGATTTCTGAGTGTTCCAAGACCCCCAAAATGGTGGAAGTTACAGGAGACTGGTGTTTTTTGCGCAATGTGGACCTTCGAAAATCGTGGATTACCTGTATCTGTGCGCATTGTATGTATGTATTTTTCTAAGCCTGGCTTATTCAAGCACAGGACAATAAGAGTTGGCCCCACACTTGAAGATCGAACTCACTAGCAATGGCCTGTGAGAATGAACCAGTAACCCTATATCTACGAAAGGTGTGAAGCCTTTTGGTAAATTTAACTTAGTCTGGCACAGGGTCACAATAATGGGACTCCCATTGATTATTCGAACTTACTAACAATGGCTATTGAAACAAACTTGATATCCTTCGCTCTATGACAGGTATCCTATGTTTGTGTGTAGATGTACGAGGGGGCATCAATAAGTCCGTAACCTGACACGTAGTTATTAACTGAATTTTGATCTGAGATTTTTACTGTATAATGATCGATCAATGTGATTATTATTCACTACTGAATTAAGTGCATTGACAAGGATGGAGATTATGTTGAAAAATAAGTATTTGTGGTGTAAAATCAATGCTTTTTTCTATCATTAGGCTTATTGATATTCCTACGTATTTCGACATTTTTGTGCACAATTTCTGTGCGGATAAACGGATATTAATTCCAAAATGTTATTTCAAATTTTAGAAGTAAACGTACTAATTTGGTCTTTCTATTATTTATCTCTCAACTAGCAACGAAGCGACTTGTTTTGTAGAGATTTATTCGTTTTCATCCTCGTGAGCTTGGCGCTATCCAATCTTCAAAGTGATAATCACGTAGGTCGGAAAACGGTCTTCAATCCCCCGACACGAATTTATAAATTTTAGTGTGCCAAATGAGAGAGGAGTGTAGAAGGGGCTGCTTGCCTTAAAAATCAGCATTTGAAATTCTAGCTTTTACCTGAATTCGAACATTGATTATTAGTTTAGGTAGGAATTATGCAAGAACCAACTCGACTCC
>VCCN01005705.1:565578-584987 GCA_006491835.1 Architeuthis dux
TCTTCTGCTGTTAAAGCTTTGTTTTAACAAAATGTCTTCAGACAAATCGATGTGTTCTTCTTCGGCCTGAAACGGGTTCACAAGCCATGTTTTTCGTTCATTTCTTCAAGTAAATAAATTTCAAAATTATCTTTCTACTTTTTCAAATGTACAGATATTTCAATGATTATATCATCTGTAAGTTCCACTTCATTTTCCATTACTAACATTTCAAATGTTTCAAACCAGTCATACCTTCGGTTTTCAATAGTCCTTCCACAGAACGAGTTTTTCCAGAACCCCCGAATTTTGTGATGAACTGCGAATATATTAATTCCTTCTACTCCTTGCAAGTACAAATTCAGTTTAAGTTTCGTAAGTATATATCTGCCAAATACGACAGCCTAAGAACAAATTCCTTGTAGCGCAAATATCTCGCAAAATCGCTTTTCACTTACAGAACTCCGCGAAGAAGTCGCGATTTTTCTGGAAGTCTTGTTAGAGGTACGTTGGCTGTCCAGACGTAAAGTGCTCTGTACAGAAGAAGTGATTTGTGGGTGCTTCCCATCTCCTCGCACAGCTTCTCAAATATTTTTTACGGGTACTATATTAGTTATTTCATTCTACTCTGTGATCAAAGTTGTAGACAGCCATTCCATTCTGGTTTCTCCTTCAAAGGGTCGGTAGAAACCTATAGCCAGCTCAGGCTTCTACCAACTACGGGATGTTCACATCCTGTGGTCTAACCACAGTTCAGCCTTACTGTCGGAACATTCCCGCAAAGGGGCGGCAGATCCCCATAGCTAGCTCGGGCATCTGTCAGGAGAAGAACCGCTGGGCCCTGTCCCTATCCGCGCCACCCCGGTGGCCCATAGGATGCAAACCCTTGCCCTAAAGGGTGGGGTCGACTCTGGGCAAGTCGCACTTCACCTTAAAAATACACTGCTCAGGCTGGAAGTTTACTCCTCACATTGGTCTCGCCGTCTGTGGTCCAAATGCTGTGGAAGGCCATCCCCAAAATCCTCGCTCGCGAAGCCAAGCCATTCATTCATATTAGTTATGTAATAATTCCGGCGGTATGTTCAGTCGGCGCGGTGACCACTTTATAACCTTTTTTCGTCGACACCGCCTCAAGCGAGACGGAAATTATAATTCGCCTGAAATAGTAATTGAAACGAGGACCTTCGAGTCTACGTTTTATCATCATCAGATATTTCAGCCGATGACTAGTGTGCACGATAATTCCTCTTATTTATGAGTATTTAACAGTCATTAACAGAATCAGTAGACCAACACAAAATGGACAATTACTGCAGTGGGTTCAATTGCAATATATTCAACAGCGTGGCTTGACCACTGAAGGTCATGGTGTCATGATCAAAGAACACATTAATGTCACACTTATGAGGGCAGACCATGTAATCTGGTCATGATGATGATTTAAACATACGTCAGGATTACGTGTTTTTAAGCCTGAAATCGTATAAAAAGTGAGCAGTTAGCCACAGTGGTGAGAAGGAGCAAGGAAGGAAGTCAGAATGTAAAGAAGCAGTATAGTAGTCAGTCCGAGAGATGAGGCGTTAAAACAATCCTAAATTTCTTTGCGGTTGAAGTTCCCCGTTTGACTGAAGAAACCCCATTCCCTATTCAACCTCTCATTCTCTCTCCATCTATATAATAAAGTAGTAAACTGTGATGCGCAGTTCCCGACTCATAAGCGTACAAACATACACAGAGGAGAAACAAATATTATATAAGTATATTAGAAATCGGCAGCTCTCACTTTACCTACACGCATTTTAGGTAAAAAAAAAGAAATCTTCAATTTGTACGGGGTCTGCATACGCGCTCACTTAAAAGTCTAACTAAAAATCTTTTTTTTTCATCTGGGATTTCCCAAAACTATAATAGTTAGACCCGTGGAACCATATCAACATCATCCGAGGAAGGTTTGCGTACCATTCATTTGAACCTACACATGTTAGGTCAATTTTCTTTTTCTTAAATCTTATCTAATTTTCACCAAAGAACGGTAACTTTCTGGCTGCCTTTCATGTTTATATATAATTTTCTAATGAGTCAAAATTGAATGGGGACTTTTTTTTCACCCGTAAGGAGTCAAAAGTGAAGGAAAACTCTTTTGCCCTTTAAGGGGTCAAAAGTGAAAGAAAACCTTTTTTTTTACAAATCTGAAAACTTTAGTCCTTTTTTTCACTCCTTAGATATTGAACTCGGCGTAGACGGGTACTTCAGCTAGTAACGAATAAATTGAGAACTCACGACCACAACAGAAATCAGTGCTGTATTTTCTACATCCTAACTACGAGATTAATATCATCAGCCCGCCCATCAAAGTCCACTGTCCGTTCCAGGCTAGGTGCCTCATACTTGTGGCGAACTAAGCTAAACCTTTTATAGAAATATGCATTATTGATATTTAGTGGAGCCACTGAGACAGACTGGTGGTAAACTATCTCCTTTCATGCAACCCCTGCAGCCCAAAAGGCCACCAGTTGTACCACTACAAACGACCGAGCGAGTGGGATCGTCCCTATGCAATGACCTCCCACGCGCAGATTGCTATGCAAATCTCGTCACAGCTAAAGACATTACCGGAACGATGGTCAACCAACAATTACAATATTCAACCATTGATGTTGATTATACAAGTATAAGGCTAAAGGTGAGGCTCTTGTTTGAAACTAGGTTTTCCCTTATTATCACATGCGACTGAGAAGGAGGTGGATATCGGCCTTTTGGCGAAGATCAAAGTGTAGTATCTGTTCTTTGAAACCGCCATGGCCTCGAAGTTCGGAGAAACACGGCCCTTCGCGGGGTCCTTGTGACATGCTCGGGTATCTTCGGATACCTGAGAGAAGTTGCACAGGATATCTTGGCTAGCTGGTCGAGAGGCGATCACCATTAGCACACTCCGGATCCGTCCTGAGGAGCTTTTGGACCCATCCCGGTCCTCGTGGCATTTGTCTCAGCGACAGGGATTTGGGATTCCCCCCCCCCCTCAGATCTCTAGGCACGGGGACATGGGATCTCGGGATCCCCACCCGCACCTTAATAAGACTTCATATCAAATTTTCCGCCGTGGGGAGGCGAATAAATAAATCAGCCTTTTGGCTAAGATCAAAGTGTAGTATCTGTTCTTCGAAACCGCCATGGCCTCGAAGTTCGGGGATACGCTGCCCTTCGGGGGTCCTATGGCATGCTCGGGTATCGTCCTGGGAGGAGTTGCACAGGATATCTTGGCCAGCTGGTCGGGAGGCGATCACCATTAGCATGCTCAGGATTCGTTCTGAGAAGCTTTTGGGATCTCCACCCACTTTATCCCGGTCCTCGTGGCATTTCTCAGTGACAGGGATTTGGGATTCTCCCCACTCAAGTCTCTAGTCACGGGGTCATGGGATCCCCTCTCTCTCTCCTGAATTCGGCACTAAATGATCCACCAAGGGTCGATGTGCCGTTAAACAAAACAATCAATGTGACTGAGAAGTGTCCCAGACCCAGCGCCGAGAATAGCAACACTGGCAAAATTTAATTTGTTGGTAACCTGATAGGATTGTTTCATTCGGACACATTTTCAGTAATCACCGTATGAGCTAACATTTTTACTTTCGTATTCAATTTTCTTTCTAAAAACGAAGTTTTCGGATTTTTAGCTTAAAAATTTAACAAAATGAAATAGAAAGCCTGGTTTGATTTTTAAGTCGAATTTGGTTGCCTTACAAGAAGTCTGGCACAAACCATACGTTTTGGGGAGCACCCAACGAGAAACTAACTCGGACATTTTGGTGCTTTGACTAGCGGACACTTTATTTTCGCTTAACTAAAAATACACACACACACAGGTGCCTACTTTAATGGTAGGGGTGTTTTAGGTTGACATCCGATGTAGATTTCTTTTAAAACTGGTCCGGGCATCTGGCCACCTTATTAGATAATACTAGTACTGTGGGGTTCACAAAGTGTGATTTGAAATAGCGCTAACATATCTTCCTGATGTCGCTACCATTTCCTTCCTATGATAATACAGAGTCTGGTTACGTTACATTCCACACAGATATGACTGGTTGGCGATATGGACACATTCCTGATCCTTGAACTAGCCGAGGTCTCAAGCATTAGCACTCAAAGAAAAGCCATGATTCCGGGATTTGTGCTAGCTTCTTTGGGAGGGGAAATGGCATAAACCCTAGTATTTCCTCACTGATAGGTTAGTAAAACAACCACTTGGTTCTGGGTATAAATCAGTTTATATTTATTCAGAAAACAGGGGCTTAAGCTCCTGTGATGCATCGTTCACGTTATGTCTAAGATTGCAGTGTGGCATTGAAAAATCATTAAGATGACTGGCGATGAGACCGAGCGCTGAAAAGTTGTATGCCTTTTCCGAAGTTTTGGGTGAGAAAGTGACTCACAATATCAGACAATTCTAGATTTTCAAAACTTTCCAATGCCAGTTACTACAAACTACGATAGCTAGTGCTTCCTTTTAAGCTATTACGTTTACGTGCTTTTAAAACCTTTATAGGGAGGTTTCTCCTTATATTCGAAAGTAGATCGATTGTTTTGTTTAACGGCACATCGACCCCATTGGTCATTTAGTGCCGAATTCGGTATCTTTTTGAATACACAATTCATGCAGACGGATTATTGTGCACAAATTATGGTAGGCAAGTTAATTTAGACACATTTGTGTAGACAGTTTGTTAAGGTATGTATATCGTATCAGTTTATATTTTTGTGTATAGTTTCACTTCCCTCGGGAAGGGTAGGTTGTTGTGTATATCGACGTTCTCGAATAGGTCTTTCATATTGGGAAAACTGGAGCTTAAGCTCCTGGGATACTTGTGATGCATTGTGTTCGCTGTGTAGAAGATTGAAAATCATTAAGATGACTGGCGATGAGACCGAGCGCTGAAAAGTTGTATTCATGCCTTTTCCGATGTTTTGGGTGAGAAAGTGACTCACAATATCAGACAATTCCAGATTTTAAAGTCTTCCCAATGCCATTTACTACAAACTACCCTAATTAGTGCCTCCTTTTCAGCTATTACGTTTGACTTGTTTTCAAAATCGTTAACGGTAAATTTCTGATATTCGAAAGTAGAGCGTTCCTATATAAACTTATCGAAGGCCAAAATGGCATTAAGCGATTTAGCATTAATTTATTTTAGTATTAGAAGCAATTACCATCAATTTATATGGAAATGTCTTGAGCGCTCCCAGACTCCCCAAAATGATGGTATGTTAGGCTAAGTCGTTAGAGGTTGGGGTGGTGGGAGATACAGGAGACTTGATTGTTTAACGGCACATCGAACCTTGGTGGGTCATTTATTACCGATTTCAGTTTATTTATGAATACACAATTTATATAGACGAATTGTGGACAAATTATTGTAGGCACTTTGTAGACAATTTGTTGTCGGGGTATGTATATCGAATCGGGTTTTTTATATTTTTGTGTATAGTTTCACTTCCCTCGGGAAGGATAGGGTGTCGTGTGTAATCGACCTTCTCGAATAGGTCTTTCATATTGTTTGCTTTATAAAAGCGTTGTCTGGTGAAAGCAAGGTCACCACATTCAATTAGATTGTGCTTTACAGTGAATAGTGTTTGGCACGCTGTATACTCTGGTTGTTCCTTGTGTTTAAGTATGAAAGAGTGGGCGTGTAGGTGAGAGAGGAAGGGTGTGTACTGCTTCTACAACGACCCGCTGCAAAACAAACGCTGAACGGTTTGGGGTTTTTTTTCGCAAAAACGAAAAAGTGGCGTGAATCGAACGCGGGATACCTGTATACATATCGTTGCATACATGACTCAGTACCAGTCTATAACATTCTTCATGGTTCCTGCGTACGTACGTTAAGCTTTCTTCAGAATTCGACTAAAAAAGCTGGTGATAGCGGGATCAGATTTTGTCACCGATTCACTAACCATAATGGGTTGGGGAATTCCACCAATAATTATCTACTATGTCGAGTTTATTTATCCACGGGGGTAGGTTGTTCTCGGTTCGAAATTCCCAGAAGGTTGCCAAGGACGACACCTGAAGATGGTCGGAGGCTACAACAGCCGAAACGTAGTGACTATAACTATAAAAGAGGAGGACACTAGTCCTAGTAAATCAGTGTATAGTAATGATAATTCCATATCTTAGAAATACAGATACAAACTAAAAAGAGTTGCACCAACGTAGGGTAATTGTTAGCGGATGTTTAATCTTGTGTAAAGTTAAATCCGCACTGGGTGCCCCATACGTGATCTTGTGCGAAATATTACTATAAGAAATCTTGAACTTCCTCTTCGCTGCACTATTTAAAAAAGCCAGTTCACACACAACGTTTGTAGGTAGGTTTGTAAAGGGTAGCACTTATTATACCCGGTTGAAATATTCACAACTCACCCAAACTCCCAAAGCTTTGCTTTTCAATGAGCCATTGGTGACGAATCCGCCATTGAATTCTTGTGCGTGCACTGAATGAACTCCGTCATCGGTTGAGATTTAGTCCCCGCGCCAACCACACTTCCTTATCTTCTATATTTCATTTCCTACCTCGTTCAGTTCAGTCCAAATAAACATCACCATTGTGTGTCGCTGTAGTTAATCGTTCCGACAGATTTTAATAATGTCGTTACGGTAGACTGCACATATTGGATGTACCATGATTTCATAAAGGCGAAAAAATGCAATAGAATAATAAGTACTTAATGGCAAATTAGATTTACCTACCACCAACTTAGTATTCATAACAGACGATCCCCATTATAACAAAATAAGGTGGGATGTTGTGAAAATGAGAATACGCTAGCAGTAATAAATATTCAGGTTGAGAATTGTCTTTTGTTATGCACAATTTTGAAAGGAAGTTCTTGTGTGTACAAGAAAACAAAACAGTCTGAGGTAGTGGAATTTCTTCACACCAGCATCAAGAGCAGAGTTCCCTCTAAGAAGCGCGACCGTGCAAAAGAAACATTATGCCACACAGTAAAGATTTCCATCCTGCGTACAATATATATTAAATAAAAATGATTAAACATTACAGAAGAATAATTACACCGAATAAATCATCCTTTTTATTGATTGATTGTTTAACGGCACATCGAACCTTAACATTTCCTCACGTATATGTTAGTAAAACAACCGCTTGGTTTTGAGTATAAATCAGTTTATATTTATTCAGAAAACTGGAGCTTAAGCTCCTGTGATACATCGTTCTCGTTATGTCTAAGATTGCAGAGTGTCCTTGAAAATCATTAAGATGACTGGCGATGAGACCGAGCGCTGAAAGGTTGTATGCCTTTTCCGAAGATTTGGCTGAGAAAATGTCTCGCAATATCAGACAATTACAGATTTTCAAAACCAGTTACTACAAACTACGACAGCTAGTGCCTCCTTTTAAGCTATTACGTTTACGTGTTTTTAAAACCTTTATAGGTAGATTGTTTTTTTTAATGGCACATCGACACCGGTGGGTCATTTTAGTGCCGAATTCGGTTTCTTTTTGAATACACAATTTATGCAGACGTGTTATTGTGCACAAATTATAGTAGGCAAGTTAATGTAGACAGTTTGTTGTCAAGGTATGTGTATCGAATCAGTTTATATTTGTGTGTATAGTTTCACTTCCCTCAGGAAGGATGGGATGTTGTGTATATCGACGTTCTCGAATAGGTCTTTCATATTGTTTGCTTTGTACAATCGTTGTCTGGCGAGGTCACATCCTTTTTTCAATCTCTATTATTATTGGATGAAGTATTGCAATACAGTATTCTTATTAAATTTGACTAGTTTTTACGAAATCATCCTTTATTATACACTTTGTTAAAAGTAACAGATCTTCGTTTCATAAACTTTAGACAATATCAATGATGGTCTCGGAGGTAAAAATTCTGCATACTCCACTTGTTCAGTTGCTTCGAGGCTTTTTGGTCTCGCCCACGCCATGAAAAAATTAGAGTGAACATTGACTTCATCATTACCACTGACTCTTGATCAAAGCCAGAATTTCAAATGATGATTTCTTTTTTCAGTGCAAGCAATACCTCGCTTCATTTAGAAGACACTGTTGCGCTAATCCTTCTCTCCTCCATCTTGCCCTGGTCAGACTAGGCTAAGCTTAGTAGATATTGAAAGATATTTCGAATTGCTCTTTTCCTCTTAATATTCGTTAGTTAAATCTTTGGAAATATTTGTGAGAGATTAAATTTAAAAGCTAACTTGAAAGATTACACTGTGCAATTCATTTTTTTTACTTTTTCTATACATTTTAGACATAATTAGTCAGAAAATAACACAAATGTCAATTATTCCATTCAAACTTTGCTTTTGCGACCAGGACAGTGATAATTTGAAATCTACTTATTTTTAATTGGACAAAAATCGCATAAAGTAAGAAAAACAATTACATATGAATATCACTGTCCTGACCACAGTTTGAAGGGAATAATAGCCATTTTCTATACTTTTTACACATAAGCAATCAGAAAATAACACTCACTACCCAGGAACAAAAATCATGTGGCACAGTGTTTATTAATGTTTTAATAGTATTTATGTCTCCTTAATTTCAGTTGCATTTCATCGTAACTACTCAGAGCGAAGATCGGAAATGAAGAATAAGCTTTCGGCGAGACTCGAACTCGCATCCCATTTCTATCCACGCTCTTTACTAACAACCGTAGAAAGACGGTCTGGGCAGTTTCGATAAAAAAGCCACTGAAGTGAAGATGAAATAAATACCAAATGGTCGACAATGCTTCATCTAATAAGTCAAGATAGAATTACTACTACTACTACTACTACTACTGAATGCAAACAAAACATCTAATATGGCAGCGTCGAGCGTTCGGGGAAAATGAGGAATAAGTCTATATGGTTAGACTTGATCTTCTGCAACATTTGGCTCTCGTAGCTCAATGGATAGAGCAGATATCACGGTAAGATGGACTTCTGGAGGAGTAAAAGGGGTGCAAGTTCATGTCTCGCTGAGAGCTTATTCTTTATTTCAGATTCGCAATATTTACTAACGGTTGCTGTACACCAGAGAAAACATTTGTTGTCATCTGTAACCAACTCGAAATAGCACAGAGAGCCATGGAAAGAGCAATGCTAGGGATAACTAAGAGATAGAAAAAGATCAACATGGATCAGAGAAAGGACTAGAGTGAAGGATATTATACAACTAATTAAGCAGCAAAAATGGAGATGGGCTGGCCACCTAGCAAGAAGAGATGACAATAGATGGGGGGGAGGCTAACCGATTGGTGCCCATGGGACAGTAAATGAAGTAGGAAAAGACCAGACACAAGATGGGGGGGACGAGATAGAAAAGTTTGCCGGTAAGACTTGGCAGAGGTTAGCACAAGATAGGTCGTCATGGAAGGAGATGGGAAAGGCCTTTGTCCAGCAGTGGACTCATAACGGATGATGATGATGATAGGTTGTTGATTCAGGATGCGGAAAGGGAGAAATGGTTAAAAATACAGCAATACCTTGAATAGTGCGGGTTTTGATGTAGTACGGTTAAGGCATTTCTGTACAAATTAATATAACTAAGTATAAGCTGAAAGAACATATTAAAGTATAATAAGGTTTTGAACAGTACGGACAAATCTGGAACGAATTAGCCGCACTAATCAAGGTATGCCTGTAGATATGTATAGTCTTAAGACTAACAGCGACTTTTCTGCTTGTGTGAATTTGTTTTTAAATGTTATCCTTCTGTTGTGTATTTCTAGCATGCAGCGACGTGAAAAGGCACAAGAAAACAATGATGAAGAAACGGTCGCAGTCAGTGAACCTTGGCGGTTTACTGGAACATTTGACTCAGAAGGATCGCGACAAAGCTGAAAAGGGTAAGAACTTCATTCTTTTTGTCAAGCTCCAATCCAAGTCTGGAGTTGACTGTGCTTTTCTACCGTAACAACAAGAACAATCCTCACCAAATTTAGGGGAGTAAACTCTCCACTGTCCCGTCAAACCGATATGTAAAATTAACATTCCTCCACCGTGATCTGAAATCATGCCCAACTGATTGGTAGGCTCTCTTGTCTACTGAGCTAAATTGACAAGTTTTACATATCTACGAAAATGTGTGTTACAAATACACAAGTTCTTATTTCATTCTAATAAATAAATACCTTTATACTAAAAAGTGTATTTTTATAATTTCTTATTTATCATATATACAATACAAAAGTTGCAGTAATTATTTTCACTCCTACTTCAGACAGGAGTTTGAGCAGTCAGACTTGTTTATTTTCACATTCCTCACCTCCAGTTTTATACTCCAGAATCCAAGGATTTTACACTTTTTCCCTAATCCTTTTACGTTTACTACAATTCATATTATATGTTAGAGCCTTTGTTGTAGATTAATGCCTAGTTTGATAGTATTGCAAGCCATTGTTAGTAAATTCTATTTAAGCGGGTAATCCACTTGATGCCTTGTGCGAAACCAAGCTAAGCAAATATCTACTTTTGCAGAGATATTTCAAAAGTAGATTCATTGGAACTCATTTGAATTTTTCTGTTATTTATAACTTGTCCTTGTGAAGCCATGAGGATCGCTTATAGTACGGTTGTCTGGATAGCTATGTTGGCACAAGGTCAATACAAATGGAGGGGTCCAGATTAGTATAACCTTTGTCATGACCCATTCATCCTACATTGAATTTCAAAGATAAAGGGTGTCTCATAATAATACCGACGTTTCATGCACGCAATACCAAATCAACGTACGTTCAATGTTTTCTATTTCTTCCCAAAAGCCTTCACGAAATCCAGCATAGTTTTAAGCGAGCGAATGGGGTTTCTGGACAGTTGCTCGCTTTTAATTTGCCCCCAAACTTCCCCAGTGTCAGATACTGTTGTTCTTTGGGCAAATTGGGGAAGGCAATTTGGACACGCTCCTTCGTTACGGCTCCAAGATTATCAGTGGGTTTGAACTTGGGTTAATTTCCTAGCCACCTTCCAAATCCATCTTTTGGGGAGAAAATATCAAGCTTTTCCAACTTGTGCGTGGCTCTGAACACGACACACGCAATCCGTGTATTTCATTAATTAGCCTTCCATTAAACTCCACGGGTAGAGGCGAATATTTATGCTTTTACACAGCTCGCGTGGAAAACGTCAGAAAAATCCAACAAGATCACGTGCACGACGCCAATAATGTTAGGTTCCATTAAGAGTAGTATGCACGCTCATTTCAGAGTGAGACAACTAGCTGCAATACATTTTTAAAAAGTCTGGGTTTTTTTATTATACACTTTACATCGAATTCAAGGGATGATTCTTTCTTTCCATTCACCATATCTTTTCTATAAACATCTCTCCTCAGATGATTGTAAATGCAATTGGTATGATCTTAAGAATGGCAAAATATCGATTTAAAAAGTAATGGGTAATGTATATTATAATTTCAAGTACCTTTGAGTATTTGTTGTAGTACAGGGATTAATATCCTGGCCCCCATAAGGGCTGGAAATTTTCTTTTGTCCAGAGTCAGCCTAGTAAATCAAATATCTTTCCGTTAATTAACGTCGCCATGGATACAAACTACAGTACGCATTAACCCAGTACCGATCTCAACTTAAACAGGGAACTTCCATAGCTACTCATTTCAGTTTCTACGGTGCGTTTCAAATAGATTACAGCATAATCCTACCTTAACCACGAAGCTGATCTTCTTCTCTCCATGAAAGAAGCCCATGGAAGACACTTCATCCGTGACATTAGATACTCAGTGAACTAAGTTGACCTTTTCATAATTGTAATGACTAATAGAAAAGTAAATCACAAGTTTTCAGAAAATGTACAAGTTGGTCCCCCCCCCTTCCATTTTTAAGAGATAAAAATTAAAGTAAAACTCGGTCACTGAAAAGGTGAAGAACCAGCCTCCACGAAAAGGTATTATGCAAAAACCGTTTTGTTGGTGTGTTACGAAGAATGAAGTCTCGTCTATTTATCTTAGCATCGAGTTGACCGCGTCGAGTTGTTCTATTATTCCCATCAGTTAGATGGTTGACCGTAATTACCGTATTTTGCAGCATATAAGACGCCCTCCACCAAAAACAAAAACTGATCCTCAAACCCAACCTGCGTCTTACACAGTGAAAGTCAAGATTGAGATCTACGAATCACCCTGGTTTAACGGTCCAGACAACTTTAGAATGAATATATTATATTTTCCAAAATATATTTCATGCTAAATTTAGGGTGCGTTCTATATGCAACAAATTACAGAACGTGTCCAATAATGACTGATCAACAGGTGTTCAAAGCCAGAGACATTTTATTATTAATATTATAATAATTGGTATGGCGCGGCGACTTTGATTCGACCGTGCAGACAGAATGCTGGAAACAAGCCAGAGACTGTCTTACATAGAGAATAGAAAGGATCAACCCTTTTTCAGGCCAGGAGATAAGAGTAAAATATGAATGTAGTATCCGTAATTACTGGAGCGCTGGGAACAACCTTTGGAAATGGTCTTCAAATATTCTAACCTTTTTGCTGATAATATTGTTGAAATCGTCGAGAATACCAAGAGGAGTAAGTAAATACTGCCCTTACGCTGGCTACGGATTCAGCCGCCCCGTTTGGTCTCCACATATCACATTACTACTCACTCGGCCCGTTGCGATATATGAAATAGACTTAGAGGCGACACGCACCCGAAGTGGCGTCACTCACTTACCCAGCGCTATTTCACCCTTAGCTGAGGGAGGGGTGGATTCATGCCTTAGTGTTCATTGGTGCGGATTGAACAAACTGTCCCAGCTAGCCGAGCCTATTCTCCCAGATGTTATCCGCTCGGCCACTTCACACCTCCCTATAACGAGAAGAGAACTGGAATATTGAGGGAAGTTTGCTGTCACTTGATCCCTAATAAAAGCCAGCAAAAGCTGTCATGAAAATTCATATCAGTTTTCTCTTTACACTGACTTTATCGTTAGTTTAATTATATGTATGGGAGATTTGCTTTTATTTACTTAAGTTTCCATACAAACAAAAGGCATCTATAAGATAAGTATGGGAACTTGTACATAGTCTTCTCAGTGGAATGCTCAACGACGATAAAGAAAAGACTATGAGCAGAGTAGTGGGTAGGGAGAATTGGATTCATGCCTTTCAACTGGAATACTAATTCCTTTGAAGGGAGTGCTCGTATCACTTCCGTACTAAGATTCTGTTTATACGGCTGATAAAAGATACGCCTACTCGCACAGCTTATTATTAGACTTTGTGTAACTAACGAATGACTCTTTCTGGCCTATTTACGTAGACAAGCTTTTGTATGTTTCTTGCGAATGCACTTAAGTTTCACAATGCAATGTAAAATAATAAAATAGTACCTTTACTTCAATATAAAGGGAAAGCTACATTATAAAAAGCAGCGTTTCCGACATACATTAATTTTTTTTTTTTAATCCACGTTGAAAGGGGTAGGGGTTAAGGTTCTGAGAATGAAATCGCAACACAAAGACCGAGAAAGAGGGCGGGAGAAAGTAGAGCAAAAGCGTAGTAGGTGAAACAAAGACATTTGCTAAAGGAGAACGGCTGGGGGAAAAAAAAGAAAAGGAAGCCTTCAAATGTCTATGAGTGGAAGATTTGGTTAAGTACCGGCCGGGATGGTCGCTTCAGGCAACTCCCATGAGTTTCTTTCAGACTCTAAAGTGCTTTAGATTGAGTGATTGTTTTGTTTAACGGCACATCGACCCTAGGTGGGTCATTTAGTGCCGAATTCGATTTCTTTTTGAATACACAATTTATGCAGACGGATTATTGTGCACAAATTATAGTAGGCAAGTTAGTGTAGGCACATTCTTTGTAGACAGTTTGTTGTAAAGGTATGTATATCGTATCAGTTTATATTTTTGAGTATAGTTTCACTTCCCTCGGGAAGGAAAAAGTGCTTTAGATTTACACCCCTAGGTATACAGTTAGCAAAGCAACAGGTATTTTACTAGTATGGGTATAGTTTCATATGAAAAATTTAAAAAAAACATCAATCTCATTGCTATTATAACATCTCCCTTATATCGTGCTACAAAGTGCATATTTCCCATAAATTGTTAGATTCACTGCCTTCCAGGTGTTAATACACGCAATGGATATAGCAGCTGAATTTTTCGACTTTCTATCGTGCGTGGGAAGGGGTGATAAACAGAGAAGGTCACAAACTAGCACGCCTTGGCAACGAGGGTCTGTCCCCTCAAATAATGTCTCGGTACACTTTAAAATATCACGTGAGCTCAGAAAATATAAATCTGTGGAAAATTGTCTTATCTGAACAAAACCTGAAGGGCTAAGTATTTTGTAAAGTACAGGCATTTTGAGAACTTTGAATCTGTTTGAAGTTTTCTCTCTTATTTTTAAAGATAAAAATACTATCTATATAGTAATTGGACAAATTGTAAACACATTCACCAATCTGATCTTAACCTGATAAGGAAACAGATTTTCCCTGTGCTCTTAACATTCCTTATACAAAACTAATTGGTCTCTTCACAGGTGAAATTATCTCAGCGTCAAATCAAAATACCATTGAAAAGGTCACAGCCGAAGGGTGTTTCTTGGCTGTTTACGAACAGTTTATGAAACTGTTAACCTTTTTAACGCCGTGTTTCTTTTAATTTTACTTTATAGATGAACCTCAGCCAATGGGACTCGTGTTTGGAATTCCCCTTACCAGATGCGTTACCAATGATAATGAACTCCGGAAACGAAGACAACAGAATTCTGCAGAAGATGCTGACCAACATAAAAAACGGTAAGTCGAAAGAATGTGCTTTTATTTGTATTAATTCAGAGACTGTTTGAATGATTTTTAGTTGCAATTATGGTCAGTGCAGAGAGCGTATACCTCTACCAACATTGTACACTAAGTAAAAACTGAATGAAAATAAAATTTTATTTTTTAAAAAACATGGGAAGGGGGTGCAATTCTCGCAATATCTGCAAATATTGAGTTACTTCCATTGGAATTTAGCATTTTTGTTTACTGTTCGTTTTTAACCCCTTTTCATGCAGAATAATAAAGAATCTCTCAATCAAAAACAAATTCCTGGATCCGCTCCATGATTTAGCCAATTCTTCCTTAGCCTATGGCCCACTCTTCCACAAAGGTTCATTGATTGTTTAGCGGCATATCAACCCTTGATGGGTCATTTAAAGCCGAAATCAGTTTAAAATTCCGAAAGTAGGTGTTCTTTTTGTCTTGCGACTTTGGGGAAAGGTTTTTTTTAACTAGAGTCTTGCGACTTTGGTGAAAGAACAGGCGGCCCCTGTTTAGTGGGGGGGGGGTCTTACCCCTCTATAGGGGATGCAGTCGGCGTATTCTAGGCCCCAGCCGACAGGGCCGTGAAATTCATTGAGAACTTTTGGAGATATTTTATAGACAGAGTCGGTCGGCAAATAATACATCTACCTTTCCAACTTTCGTGTCAGAGGTAAAAATTGGTGTGCAAGAAATGGTTTTAAAAAAAACTGCAGTAGCAGGGTTCGAGCCTACGATCCTTGAATTTGGTATTTTACGTCTCCCGCCACCGCCCAGCAAGATGAAGAACTTATTCGAACCCAAGATCTAAAAAGGGTTCGGCAATTCTTAGAAATCGTTTGATGTAAATAATTGCTTATGCTATTAAACAAATGTGCCGATTACTTTGCTACCATTTTTCCGTATAAAAGACGCACTGCCTATTTTTAAATGGAAAGCTCGCTCATCATTTCTAGAATAGAAACAAAATTGAGTCCCATTTTGGAGAAGAGAAGAAAAACAACATTTTTCAGTTCTTTATGACAACTCCAATAAGATATCATTGCTCCTTACCCTCTTTCAAAGTGCAAAATAGATATGTGAATCTTATTCGGCTAAAACACTGACGCTAAAAAATAAAACATTTACTCGCAATCTATATTAATAATTGGGAAGAGTTTGTTTGTCTGTCCACTCTAGACGGCCAAACGGTTTGATGTAGAGCTACCAAATTTGGTATGCATACTCATTGGATCCAGGGAAATGTTTTAACGTACTTATAAGACCAATCCTCCCTCGGACCTTCCAGGACTATAATATCTGTTGGATAATGCCGGTAGTATTTCTTCTGCCCCCGATGTGAGGGAAATACGCCTCATCGTTGGGTTGTACCTTTACGGGGGCGAACCGTGGAGGGAAATAAACTCGGAGAAAATGGCTCTCCCATGTGGGTGGAGAGAAAGACGACAACATTCAGTATTTTCAATTGAAAATCTGCGGTACGCTTTATTCCCGTCGATAGCTTCGATTCCGGGCCGGTACGCGGATCACTTTGAGGCATCGAATTCTGCGTCAGTTAAAATTCTAAACGAGTGGTCACTTTGCTGAATCACTACCAGTGATGGTAGTAATTAAAAAATCATGGCTTCTTCCTCCCCTCTTTCCTCCCCCATCCCTAACGGTCAGGGGAGCCAATACCTCTGTTGGTCCGACCCGTCGCTCCTGGGATTAAGATCTTGTCCGATTCTAAACTGCCCGCGATTTTACAATCACAGCAACCCTTAAAAACCACCTTGGTTGGTTGAACGCATTTTCTTTTGTTCCGACCTCGTTGGCCGCTTGACCCACTTTCCAGTCCCGGTAATACGATATGGCCATTTGGTCACGTACGCCACAAAACGCGCGAACACAAACAACTAGAGTCCATTTCATTACACTCGCATCTATATTAATAATTAGGAAGAGTGTGTCCGTCCTCTCTAGACGGCCAAACGGTTTGATGTAGAGCTACCAAATTTGTTATGCATTCTCATTGGATCCAGGGGAATGTTTTAACGTAAAAGATTATAATAAGATCAATCCGCTCTCGGACTTTCCAGGACTATTCATCTAGTAGTTTTGCATTACTTGACTGATGTAAACAAGTTACCAGCTCATCATCAGTACTAAGGAATCGTTCTACTGCCATAACCAGCTGCGATCCAAGTCTTCACTTCTTGCCTGGCGTAGACGGGTACTTCAACTAGTAAAATATAAATGCGAACATCGGAGTCATAAAAAAACAATTCTTTTTTACTGAACTTTCCTTATTCGAATTCAGCATATCTTGCTTTCTAAGTAGATATTCAAACATTAATACGTGTGCGTGTCCAGCAGAATAAGATTCTTCCGCTTGAATAACGGATTTATCGTTCTTGTTTGCAGCAATCAAAGTTCGTCATCTCACGGCTCAACAGAAAATCTTCCGCGACAAAATGGAAACCCTTCCCATTCCGGTAATACAGCCAACAATCGATCTGTAAGTGTTACAAATGATCTTTATTTATTGCAAAAAATATTCATAAATCTATGTATCGTGAGGTACCCCACCTCAAGATACAGAGATTTATGATTTTTTTTTCAGTTCTTTATTACGACTCTTGTAAGCTATACACATTTCCAATGAAGATACCATTGCTCCTTGAGGATAAAGGTAGGAAATCGGAGGAATTGGGATGACAAACAAATAAATCCGATCACACTAGCATGAAATGACATGCGTGGTCGGCAACCGGAAATATTTTCAGTTCTATTCTTCCGAGCTACTTTTCAGTTGTTTTGGGGGGGTTTTTTGCATTAGTTTATTATATCATTCATAACTTGTATCGTAAAATATGGAGTGTATAGGACATCTGGTTAAGTTACCTTCATGCCACTTCACCAGGATTATCAAGTGAATATTTCCCAAAAGCCTTTCACAGTAGCCATTATGTAAGTAAGCGAATGCCTAATTGCTTTGGTGTACGTACACCCGGACACAAATAAAATAATAACACGTAGCGTCATCTGTAGTGTCACCACAGAGGTCATGTCGACCCATGTTTAAATCCAGATTTGTTTTTTTTAAATACGTGTTGTAGCTGAGGTACTCGTGGCAAAGGAGTTTTTTTGGTTTTTTTACACCTTCACAACCACCACATTCGCATGCTTATAAAAATCTTCATTACTTCCTTAGTCAGTATCAGATTTTAAGAGCCAACGAACGTACTAAATGCTAATAACATCGGCTAGTTGGTTGAGAGAACGTTTGTTAGCGGGGCAATTTTAAGGTTCATGCCTTCCTGTACAAATATCTTAAAGACACTAAGTCTGCACCTTCATTAACCCTTTCGAATTTTTAATGAAAATGAACTCGAGTAATTCAAGGGTTTCAGCGATTTAATGTAAGTAATCAATTATGTTTTATAAAACTCGTACAAGAATCAGCGTGTGTCGATGGCAGTCGCCTGTGTCAACACATACTCCATAGTGACAGCGGGAACAGACAGAGTTGTCCATTAAAAAATGACGTATTTTGCTCACATTTTATTTTTAAGTTGAAGGGAAAAATGACGTCACTGTAATTGCAACGAAAAGTTAACATAGACACCGTTTTTTTCGAGTTCACCTACAATATTCTTTTATTCTTAAATTGACTGATCTTCTCTCACTACAATTCCATGTTATTAAATGTAATCAAATTATATACCGATCGGGACAATCCTTTTTTGGCAGCGCTGAACAGAGACACGAGGTGGAATTCTTTGTTTAATAAAGAAACTGAAAACATTTCTATGTTCAAAATTATGGAAC
Source organism: Architeuthis dux (assembly GCA_006491835.1). Classification (NCBI taxonomy): domain Eukaryota; kingdom Metazoa; phylum Mollusca; class Cephalopoda; order Oegopsida; family Architeuthidae; genus Architeuthis; species Architeuthis dux. The sequence goes on from VCCN01005705.1 coordinate 584,164, forward strand.
AGGTTGTACTAAAATAGAATAACTTATTTACAAGCGTTGCGGTTAACGTTAACATTTTCTGTTTGATACCGATATTCTGCTCACATCAAAAAAAAGATTTTTAAAAAAGGGCGTTGGAGAAGGAAAGAATGACGTCACTGCAATTCCAACGGAAACTTAACAGACTTTTTTTTTCGAGTTCACATATATTTTTTATTGTTAAATTGACTCTTTCGCTCCAATTCCACAAATATTTGAAAATGATTTTTTTTTTTTAAAATATCATGTACGTTGAATTAAGATTTCAAATAGACAATCATTTTGGGATTTGTCGTTAGTACCCACTATATCACATTTTTTATAACCACTGGGAATCGATATGTTAACTTTGTTGCTAGGGTTAGGGTTTGGGTTTTTGTGGTGGTAACTAACGAAAAAGACCCACTCATTTAGCTTCAAACATGGTTTTCAGACTTTGAAGAAATGCAATTTTAATGGCCCGGCTTATTTATTCACTAAACTTGTCTGACACAAGGCGCCCTTTCTAACCATTGTGTTACCTGTAGGCGTCGTATATATCATGGTATATGTCTACGCAACAAGAACTTAACTGGGTGGTGTCCAAACTCTTTTCTTTATCTATAAAAATGGTGGATGCGTTATGGCGGATCTGCTATTTGTCTACTATTAGATCCTTTGATTAATTGCATCTTCGCACCCCCACAACTCAATTATTCAAGATTTTAGAATTTCTAAAATGTAAATAACATGGTTGGCATTAAGTTTGGTGTCAAAGTAAAAGAAAGAAATCAAACAGGTCTGGTTAGTCACTCAATAGAAACCGT
>VCCN01005705.1:587348-598079 GCA_006491835.1 Architeuthis dux
TATATATATATATGTATTATTGAATCCATGTGCCCCTAAAATGCTCAAAATTGATCAGATTTCAAACGTTTTCTCGCGAAGGATGGTGATTTAGGCAAAGAGCCAGCGTTCCCTCACTTTTTAAGCACCGCTCGTAGCCATGACTACCAGGTCATGGAAAGTTTCGTACAACAGATAAATTGTGCTATAACCACAGTTTATGCATTTAGCATCTTTGTTCAAATGGAAATAATATATTTTTTTTAAATGTAAGTCTTAGTTTAGGCATGGTCATGCTAAACTTGTAAAGTAATTATATCTTGATCGGTTTATTTAAAGAGACTGCTTATTCCCGTAGACTTCTTGGAGCATAGTAAACCGCAAAAGCGGTCCTAACAAGTTGCTAGCCCGACGCGCAATTTGCATGAATCAGCTACCCAAGACGTTGAGGAAAAAAAGTTACAAGTTTAAACAAATCAAGGTGTGTGGTATTATTTATCCCTACCACACGTTAATGAAATATTTCGATGTAAAAACTATCCCTACCACTTAATACTACTAGATTGATTGAGTTGTTTAGCGTCATATCAACCCTTGATGGGTCATTTAATGCCGAAATCAGTTTTAAATTCCGAAAGTCAGAGGGGTTTCTTTTGTTCTTTTATAGTCTTGCGACTTCGGTGAAAGTCGCTTTCTTTTTTTAGAGTCTTGTGACTTTGGTGAAAGAACAGGTAGCCCCGGGGATGCAGTATTCTAGGCCCCAACCGACAGGGCCGCTTAATACTACTAGTTCTCAAACAAACTTCCTGCCACTCGTTAATGTTTTTGTTTTTTTTCATTGAAATATCTCATTGGTGTGCGACAAGGATAGATTTTACAAGGAAATATTTCATTAACGTATGACAAGGGATAAAAAGTACTGACAAAGAAAAGGTGGAAACGTTAGTTTCGTCATTTACTCTTTTCTTTACGCACAGTCACACTTTCCAATCCTATATAAATGTCAGGAACTTTGTTCTTAGAGAGGACAATGCCCATTCATTAAGATTTCCGCCATTTTTTCTCAATTCACTTCCTTTTCACCTCGCGTCGCTATCCAGTCGGTGCTTAAGAAAAGAAAATCCCGTTTGTTCCCCCCGGAAAGGTGGGCGAACGATGATGGCAGCTCTACTTAAAAGAAAGTTGTCTTACTAAGGAGTGTATTGTAATTCATCGGAGCTTTTCCCTGACTTAGGAGTGGACTTCTTGCAATAAGACTTTAAAAAGCTCTTAACCTACATCTTCACCACTTTGAAGTGAAGAATCAGAACGATCGAGGATTTCCTCCGTACATAGATAGCCAACCAGACCCACTCAAAAACCGAAGAAACCATGTCGACAGGGAGGATGCCTCCCACGCAACTAAAAACTACACTTTATCAGAAACCGCCAACCAAAACTGTCGACATGGTTTCTTCAGTTTGAGTGGGTCTGGCTGGCTATCTATGTACGTGTTGCGAATACATGCTGTGCCAATGGAGATCGAGCGATGAAAATTTAAACATTTACTTCAGTCTAAAAAAAAAAAAAGAAAGAAAGTAATCTAAGTAAGTTGGTCCCTTGGTCTGTGTCCGGCTGCGTTCACGCTTGTTTTTGAAAATTCGAAAATTTTGAAAATGTTTTAATTGATCACCTCCAACACGGCATGCTGCCAAAAGACGTTGGTCAAGTGACGTTTTTCATTAAATGATTAACCAGACCGGTTTAGATACTAAATAAAACTAGTTTTCAAACAGCTGTGTAGAATGAGAGGCCAGATCATTATTTTTTCTAGTAAGAAATATACAGATGACGTAAGGGGACAGAGCCTATCTGCCCAGAAATTAAGTATTCGAAAGTGACTGAACGAGGCTCGATGACCGACGGGAAATACGTAACTATTTTAGCCACTAGGCTCGCCAGAAGTACCGTATTTGATGGCAAATAAGACCCACCTTTTCTCCCTTAAATACAGTAAACCATTGATTAACAAATGGTGAGTAGAGATCTCTCGTTAACAGCGGTTCTTGTAGGTCTGTGGAGGGTCCTGCTTGTTGTCGGCGCCCGGAATTTGTTGAGGAAAAGAAGCTGAATCTATTGCATGAGAATTCGGCCTTCTTGTGGAGGGTAATTATTTTGTGGCACCACTGTGAATGCACTATATTTCTCCATAATACTGGTGGTAAAAAGGTGGCTTGAAATTGACTCCATTTGGTTAGCGATCAATGGCTGGAAAAGGAATTAACAACGAGAGACGGACGAAAAACAAAAGACAATTTTGAAAGAGACGAACAATTTTATTTATTTATTTAAGGGTTGAAATTTAGTTTCTGTGCATATTTACAAGTCCATTGTCTGAGTGTGTATAAATATGTAAGAATCCTTTGTTCGGATCTATTTGTTTTGCGTATGAAATAGTTCACAGATATAATAAAGATGTATGAAAAGAGGATTTGCTGACTTTGTTCTGGGCATTTTTATACTCTGCCCGTCCCACGTGGCGTCGGACGGGCAGAGGTCATGGGAGGCAGCTGCGCTGTGAAACACGTCCGTTCGTTTTGACGACTGGAAAAAGGGGAGGATGATTCAAATCTCGCGCCTGTCACGTGATTAATTGCTGGTCCCTCATTGGCCGTTGCTACGTGAGAACGCAAAGGTTACAAGGCCGTGTGTGGAATCTGAGAACCAACCCTTAATCACGACAACTCCGTTTCGACTCGCTACAGGATTTGTGTATCGTCCAGATGAACGTCTTTGCCACTATCAAACTCATCGCGTAACTGCAAAGAAAATTGTTTAAATAATCTCAAATTAGGATTTGTATATATAAATTTTCTTTGAACACCTAATGACTGTTATGAGCAAAGTAACAGGTGGGTGTGTGTAAATTTTCGCTTGATGAATTGCATGTGGCAATGAAACGGACTGTCAATCTGTAGCGAATCCCATAACAAATATAAAATCTGTGTGTGTGTGTATATATTAGATTGAAATGATAATTCAGAAAACCTTGTTGCGTACAAATGGGATTTATTAGTTTATTTTGACTTATGTTTGACTTGAAAAATAAACACCCAGCTTTCAAGACATATCCGAATCTACCATTTAAAACAATTTAATTATTAATCACTAAACCCGCCTACAACCAGACAATTCCTTGTATCTCCAATATTTCTGAAGAAGCCAGAATGAACTGGCGAAATGTCAAAATAAACTAAAATCTCATTTGTACACGAGGTCTTCTGAATTGTCGTTTCAATCTAATATTGTCGGATAAATTATAATCCACATTATTAACGGACCCCGATATAACGAATTTCGGATTTAACGGATCTTTTCCATGAATATTCTATTTTATTTATGTGTATCAGTCATTAATAAAACTATTGTAAATCACTTTTCATTTTTCTTTTACAATAACAAATATTTTTTCGATTATGCCTAAAATAAATCTTATTTATGGTTGTGTATTAAAAAAGAAACCGAATTCGGTACTAAATGACCCACCTAGGGTCGATGTGCCGTTAAACAAAACAATCAATTTGTGCAGACGGATTATTGTTCACAAATTATAGTAGGCAAGTTAATGTAGGCACATTTTTGTAGACAGTTTATTGTCAAGGTATGTATATCGTATCAGTTTATATTTTTGTGTATAGTTTCACTTCCCGCAGGAAGGGTAGAATGTTGTTGTATATCGACCTTCTCGAATAGGTCTTTCATATTGTTTGCTTTGTAAAAGCGTTGTCGGGTGAGAACAAGGTCACCACATTCAATTAGAATGTGTTTTACAGTGAATAGTGTTTGGCACGCTGTACACTCTGGTTGTTCCTCTTGTTTAAGTATGAAAGAGTGAGTAATTCTTGTGTGGTCAATGCGTAATCTGGACACAGTGACCTGTTCTTTGCGGGACTTTCTCCTAAAATGGGTTTTATTGAAAATAGTTTGTTGTTGGTGTCTTATTTATGAGAACATGATAGATTTAGATAAGAGTTTGGGTCACCATTAAAAAGGTGCGAGAACCACTGAACTATCAAAAATGCATTATTTATTGTAATTTTAAAGTACTGTATATTACGGGTCCCGACCCATTATTGGGTCGCATGTTCACAGTAAATAAATAAAGAGAACGGGAGAAAAATAATTGTGACCATGAAAAAATTTAGATTTGAAATTTGAATATATCTAATAATCTTAAATCATAACAGTAATAGAGATCTTGGCATGGTTGAAAAACGATAACAGTGGTTTAATGAGGGAGTGGTCGGCTAGACACGATTCTTTGAAACAAGAGTTTAGTTGCATTTGAACTTCGAGGGTGTGAAGTGGTTCTCTTTTTAGTTGTATTAAGTTTATTACCTAACCCAGAGATAAAACGGATCGTTTATGTGGGTCGTGAGGTTGTTGCATAAAATTAAACTGGGTCGCAATTAAAAACGTTTGAAGAACCCGGGTATATATAAGGCTTTTCTACATTTAAAAAAAGTGGAACGGCCTTCTAAGTTACATTCGGATTTAGCGGATATCGGCATTAACAGACACCCCTCCCCCCTATTAGTTCGTTAAATCGAGGGTTTACTGTATTAAAATCATAAATTCTGGATAAATGCACAACAAGAAACTGGTTTTGAACTGGGCCAAATAGGGAACATGGTTGAAGTTCCAGTAACAGTTGATGTATCAAAGGGGCTAAAAAAAGTCGTAGTAAAAACAACTGGTCATGAAAAGATACACTATACAGTAGTTCAAGGGAATCATGGTTTTTTCAGGACAGAAGGTTGGGGTTACCGGTTCAGGAAAAGGCAGGGTTTGTCAAAACGTACACAAACATTCATTGCACGGAAAATGCCAGTGGATTATGAAGACAATATTAGAAATTCATAAATTTCGGTTAAATGTATGAAAAGAAACCTGTTTTGAACTGGGTCAAATAGAGAACATAGATGAAGTTCCAGTAACATTCGATGAAACATACAACAATTGTAATATTCGCTGCTGAAATAGGGAGTCTTATATGCCATCAAATACGGTATTTAGTAAACTAAGCTTAGTACAGCACAAGGCCACAAGTGTGTGGCACCCAGTAGTAATGGTTTACGGGACTAGCTAACTGGTACTTTACAACTAGGGACCCAACAGTCAAATTGTAAGATGACAGTATATTGTTGTACAGACAGACTAAGAGGTCATAGCGTTCACGAGTCAAACAATGCAACAGTTGGCGATGCTTGTGCATTGTGTTTCGCGTATGGAAGAATATCCTCTGGCTGTATTGTACCAACAATGAAATCGCATTTTGTCACTTACAAATTACCCATTGGTTGAGGCAGGGTGTGTCCGCGCTTGGAGATACAGTCTCAAGTTTTATCAAGTTAAAATTGAATTGGATTGACTCACCCTTAGAAAGCGCCAACCAAATTTGCACCTTCAAAAAGGATATTTTCCTGAAGCACTAGACATGTTTAATAAGAATAGGTCTGGTTAGTCACTCAAAAAGAAACCGTCGCGTGACAAACGTCTTTTGGCAGCATGCCGTGTTTAGGGTGATCAATGACTAAAATCACTTCCCTCACCTATTGTTGGGTGATGATCACTAAAAAAATTCGGAAAAGCTATAAGGTCTTTAGGGCTTGCCTTGAGCTATTGGCTAAACAAGTTCAAGCAATATTCTGTCAAACAAATAAAAGTATAGAAATATAAAATTCTCCTGTGAAGTGTGTCCTACCTATCAATGTATAAGTAGAATAAACTCAAATGTTATTGCAGTACTTTTAATCCTATCTTCTGTTAGATTTCATGGTAAAATGTTCAATTTTAATGGTGGTTAATGCAAACAGCTTCCAAGGCTTACAGAGTTATCTCCCTTTTACAATATTGTGCGCCATTTTTAGCAGCGTGAATGCGTGGAAAATTCATGAAAGAAAAACAAGTTAATACATAAATTATATTGGGTAATCCATACTACACGCTCGCTGTTAAAAACGGCGCACAACTTTTGCACACGGGAGATAACTAAGCCTTAGAAGCTGTTTGAATTAACCATCCTAAAATTGAACATTACCGATTTCATACGCGTTTTTTCGAGTTCACATACTATATTTGTTATTGTTAAATTGACTGATTTCCTTTCATACTTGTTAAATGTTTATTGAATATTGTTTCATTTGAACTTACCACTTTGATAAAGTCGAAAGATGTTTATATTTAAATTAAGATATATTTAAATTAAGATTTATTACAATAAGAAAAGAATCCATCTAGTAGTTTGCGCGTTTATACAATCGTAATCAAGTTTATCTCGGATCAATTCACTTGTGTAATTAGTTGTATCCTTACTAGGTGTCTCACCAAGTTAAGTTTAATAAATAACCAATTCCTCTTGTAGTTTTGGTGTATATATTGTCTGGACACTCAGTCTTTAAGATATATTCGTAGGATAGAAAACAAGTATAGTCCTCTGATTTTTCATGAATAAAACTGACGTTTTTATCATTAAAAAAGAAATTCGTTTCTTTTACCCAATTCTGTTGTTTTAAAACGTATTTTACATTGAAGGTATTTAAAAACAAACAAAATCTAACGCGAATTTAATCTATTTCGAACATTCTTTTTTTAATATTGGTGGGAATTATATAATTTGATACAAGCATGGTAACCGTTAAATGTTATTACTGATAATACGTGTTTCTATGAATCGAATAGCTTCAACGTAACGTTTTTTGATTTGAGCCCCGCTGGGAAAACTAAAAGACGGCGCCTATGGGTAAACGTCTTTTTGGTTCGTTTTTCGCAATAAATGCATTTATACTAAAATATATACAGGTTAAGCACCCGATTCGTCCGCTCTCCTACTTTGGACGATTCTATTCCAAAGTAGAAGCTTCACTTGTGATTGTTCCCAGATTGGATAAATCTCCCATATTGTCCATTTTCTCCGAAAGCATCTATTGCAAAATAGGAGCTTCACCTGTATTTGTATAATTTATTCATACGTAAATAATTCCATGATAGTTAATGTTTATTTGTCTTCCTTTTATTTCTAAACAGTTCCACGCCGGAAGCAGCGACTCTTTGTCAGAATCCGATGCAAGCAGTCGACACACAGAGGGCAGCACCAATCTGATTGATGCACTCTCGTTATCGATGTCTGGTCGAGACAATCTCCACAATGACAACTTAGAACTCTTGACCAGTGAAGGACCAATGGTACCACAGATAGTAACCACTTGTTTCAAGCATATTGAGAACTATGGTAACCAGACCTTTAAATTCACCTTTTGTTATGTTACAGCTCAGAAGTCAGATGATTATCGTATTTCACCATGTATAATCCGCAGTTCCCCCCCCCCCCGGAAATTCTGAGCTAAAAAAGTCCGGGTGCATATTATCTACGGAAACAATTGTATACACGGGATAATGCATTTTTTAACTTAATCGGTGGGAGCGGATTATCTATGGTAGCGGAAAATACACGGTGAAATACGGTAAGTGTAATTAATGCTAGTAAGTTATCCAAAGACCTCGGACAATTAAAGTCTCGGTAAATTACTCATTTTTCTTTCAAATTACGGATTCTTTCGAAAAAAGACAAGATATTTCTCCATTTTTATTTTTTTTGTAGATGAAGTATCATAAATCATTACCGATAAAAAGCAACTAATAAAATTTTAAGATGAAGGTAAAAATTAGTCATATAAATTTAAATAATAATGATTTATGATAATTCATCTAAAAAAAAAAAAAAAAAAAAAAAATCATGTCTTGTCGAAAAAATTCATAATCCGCAGTGTGCAAATAGCGTTGATCGGAAAATAAAGAATAAGCCTCAGGTGGGATTCGACCCCACATCCCCTAGTCAGGGGGAACACCGTTTAGCCCAGTCTGCTTTACCAATTACGCCACCGAGTCTAACTGGGAGCAGGTTTCATTTGCTATCCATCAGAGTTTAAAACCATTATTTTTGCGTTGTATTTGCTCAAGCATTCAGATTCCTTGATTACAACCCCTTGGATTCAAGAGGATTCAGTTTTTGAGAATGTTAAGGGACACTTAGCGGTTGTTTAGCAATTCTCAATGAATGGGACAGACAAAACATCTTATTTTACATAAAGAATATATAACATTAAAATCACATACTTCATAACTTGTCCAAGTATGACATGAAGCTATACTAGGCAGGGGCATTAGATACATTGGGGAAATTAACATACCGTAATACCAAAGATCTTGGGATATATGGATACGTCTTAAGGTAATATAATGTAACGTAACTAAGCGGCCTATACATATGTTTCTTTAGTAAAATATTAAACTATCTTTTTCATTACTGAATGTATTTGAATAGTCTTAATAGGGGAAAAAAATCCAAAATTTCTATACTGTGAAAAATGTTAACAGTTAAATACATGAATTAGGCTAATATAAAAATGCCAGCTCCATTGTTTACATGATATTCGAAGATTTCTAATATTATGCAAACGATGGTGCTGGCATTTTTTACATTAACTAATAAATGTCTGAAGTCTTTTACAAGCCTGAGGAAAATTCAGAAGCTAGAATCTTGCTTGACACAGTCAGTTATGGACAAGATATTCACTGGCGATGAAAATTGGTTTAATTCCGAGAATCCTAAACTAAGACAATCTTTAGCTACATCCAGGATAACCTTCAACAAAACGGATTCTACAGAATGACAAAATTCTGTCTACTTCTAACTAAATGGAATCATACGAATAAAAAAAAAAAAGAAGTGTACTATATATTCTTCCAGTGTCGTCGAGAGCATTCCAACTGGTGTGAACATCAATGGCACTATTTATAGAATTATAAATATTTATCAAGATGGCTACCGAAAGATTTTGAAGTACATTTCTAAATAAAATTTCGTAAATTGTGCTACTTTACATTTAAACATTTAACCACTTCTATTTTTGTCATCTCAAGTTTATATAAATACTAGACGAGAAGTTTAATGCACCAATCACTCGAGTACTTTCTAGGGCTTCAACAGCAACCATATCACGTCATCTGAATGCAATAGGGAAGGTTTAAAAAGTTGGAAAAATGGGTCCCACATGAACTGAATAGAATGCTCCATGACAGTTCCAAACCCTACACCTCTCAGCTGACAATGTATAAGCTTAGAGAATTGGGATATGAAGTCTTGCAGCATCCACCATCGTCACCTGACATTTCTCCTGTATATATTATACCACTTTTTATTAAATTTGACTAGATTTTACCTTTATCCTAAGTTTTAGTTATTTTTATACAACTTATTAATTCGGGCCAATGTTTCTAGTAAAAATTAGTCAAATCTAATAAAAAGTGTGTGCTTAATAAAAAAAGACTACTAGGTCTCATATGTAAAACAACATAAATATGGTGCAGAGAGTGAGATTAGCAGATGCTGATTCACACTTATAAAAAGTGTGAATCAGCTTCTGCTAATCCATGAAGTCTTCGTGGCAGATTGGTAAAAGCAGTTAGGCGTAAACTAGTCTCCCCCTGGCAATGAGGATGGAGTTCGATTCTCACCGAACGCTTATTCTTTATTTCTGATTGCTCTGTTATTCGTTGCCTTAGAAACAGTGACCCGAATTAATAAGTTGTATAAAGATAACTAAAATTAGGATGAAGGTAAAAAAAAGTGGTGTGTTATAATACTTCATCCAATAATAAAGATTGATATATTATCCTTTCAAGCTTTTTGAACTTCATAAGTTGTAATAATAGAGAAGCCATAATCCGTGATTTTACTCAATTTGTGATCACTAAACTTAAAGGATTTTATGGAGATGGCATATAATCATTAGAGGATCGGTGGAAAAGCTCTTTGCTATTTTGTTGAACTATTTACCATTTGTGTTGTTTATATAATCATTTATCTTTCTATTCAAAAACTAGTTTCTATTAAGTTGTTCCATATGTTAGTGTGTGTTCAGGGAATAGTCTGCATTATTTGCTTACTTTATATTTTCAACAGGAAAATATTTCTTATAAAACCTTCGTTGATAGACAATAGATGAAGGTTTAATTAAAACAAAGAAATAACATTTAATGAAAATAATATCACGAAGTCTTTGTTTCTTTCCAGGTTTACAAGTTTTGGGTATCTTCAGAGTTGGCAGTTCAAAGAAACGAGTGAAACAGGTAAGTCAGTAAAGGAGATGTAATTTCAAGGGAGATTACTCGGGAAGAAAAATCTCATCACTTCAAATAATAAAATTCGTTGCAATTTGATCTTTTTCCTAAGTTAAAGTTATTTTTGTCTATTCCCCTGAAGTATCATTAATCCTGAGATAATTTCTCAGGGGAATAAAAAGATATAAAATAATTATTTGCATGAATATTTATAAATGACATTTAGCTGTCAAATTTTCATTTCTTTCCCTCAATCGGCAGAGATAGGGACTTATCGTTTGAATACACGTATTCGGTTATGCTTAGAAAACATTTACTGTTTTTTAAAAAAGGACACAGGCTTAACTGAGTACCCGTATCACTTATTTATAAATTCATTTTAACTTCTATGAAAGTAACGTGACTGAGATTTTATATATACTAGTTATCCCAGTGAAACAATTCACGAATATATTTAAATGGGATTATATTATTTTTTTTCTCGAAAAGAAACTAATGAAGTCGTTTCAAATGGTGGATGGGTGATATTTCAATCAGCAAAATGGTTACCGTTACATGGAAGAGTCCAGTGTTACGGACAGAGAAACGGGG
>VCCN01005705.1:700209-724008 GCA_006491835.1 Architeuthis dux
GACCTCTCCCTGCCCTAACCATTCTTAGTAGAAACTTGAAATTTTGCTCACGCACTCCCCTCAATGTGTAGGAGAAACTGTTTTTTTGTTTTTGTTTTTAGGGATTTAGAGGGGTCATTCAATTTTATGTATCTATCTAGCTGGACTTCGCCCAGCCCTAATCATTTTATAACCATTCATAGTAGTTTTTTGAAAATCCCCCTCCAAAATAGGGTTTTAGTGGGGGGGTTCAATTTTCAATGTAAGCTTATGCTAAATTGGTCACTAGGTTGTGCCTGCTTGTTTTTTGAAAATTCAGACATTCAACTTTTTAATTGATCACCCCAACACAGCATATATGGGTGGCAGTGATTCATAATTACCCTTAGAATGCTAGTTTTTAATTTGCTTTGTTATTTTTTTATTTTTTTAAAAGTGTATCAGATTTTTTTCCTTAAATCTTTGTTTAATTTCCTTGTATTTTTTCTGTGATATTATTGTTTTCCGTTGTTCTTCCTAAACCAAATTCAATTTGCTTTTCTTTCTTTTTGAAATTCCTACAGTTCTAAGAGACTGCAAATCTTATTTCATTTTCATTTTCAGGAATTCCGCTTCATGCAAAACTGGAGTCAGAATTCATCGGGTGTCAATTCTCCAGCCAAAATGGATTCTAAGCAAGACACAAAACCAAATCTCGGCACCGGTTACTTTTCCAATTTTGAGGAGAAATGTAATCCTTTTGATCTGCAACCAGAGGAAGAAGAACAGGAAGATGTCTTTGCTAAAAGCTTGGTCAGTTGTTGAAGATAATTTATTTCTTGCTTCAGCTTCCAAAATAGAATATTGGGAACTGCTAAAGATTTTCAATCAATTCTTAGCATACATTTACAAGTCAAATGGACTTCATGATTATCGCACCAAACAAGCATTTATTTCCACACCAGTGTTCTCTTCTCTTTAACTCTTAGCATCCTATAACGCACGAAGGCACATGTAAACAAACATGGCCAGAAATCCTACAACGCATGAGGGCACCCAAGAATATACCCTTTGTTTAAACAAGTTTTTAAACGGTTTTAGAACTCTCTAGTATAAGGGAAATAACTGCTGTCGCTTCATCTATCATTCATTTCTAGTTAGAAACAATTGTTTCACTTTTAGACACGTGCTATACAAGTTTAAACATTTTTTTTCCAAAAGTCTTTTTCTACGATAATTTTTTTTTCGAAATGGACGCTGAATATTTTAGTCTTTCGGAATACTGCCAATTCTCCCAACAATCTGTCCACAAGTAAAGACACTATAAATGTTTGAATGAACAAACCCATTTTTAGCCATTTTCTGCTCAATCCTTACAGGGCTGGGCAACGGACTTTTCAACATTTTCAACCGGATGTCAAGAGTATTTCTTAAAGTCATAAACCGCTTGTTACCGCTCCTAATTGAGAGTGGAACTCTTCTGTGGCAGAAACAAAGTTTCATAAAAATAATTTTGACAGGTAGAATAAAAAATAAAGAAAAAAATTTACCTAAAGTCGAAACGGAGGTAATTTTGATCAGTAGTTATTCTCCTTGATATTATTTAAATTTTCTTATATGAAACTAAGAGTTAATATTGTCCCTGTGTATCTGTACCAAAACATTTTATGAAAAGTTGTAGGCATCTACATTCTATATTTGAGTAGTGAGTTTGATCTTCACTGAGTGCCCCACACCTGTGGCCTTGTGCCAAAACTAAGCTAAGCTTAGTAAATAACTAGGACGCCATGTCGTGGTGTAGTGGTTGACAAACTGGTCTTGCAGATCATTACTACTGAGTTCGAACCTCACTGTGTCCCCAATGCTTGTGACCTTGTGCCAAAACTAAGCTAAGCTTAGTAAATAACTAGGACGCCTCGTGGTGTAATGGTTAGCGAGCTGGGCTCGCTGATCATTACTACTGAGTAGTGAGTTTGATCCTCACTGGGTGCCCCGTGCTTGTGGCCTTGTGCAAAAACTAAGCTAAGCTTTGTAAATATCATCAACATTCTATATTTGATAAAATTGATAGCAAATGGATTTTCAGCTATTCTTTGGATACATCTAATCCAGTAGTTGGCTCATCTTCAAACGATACTGCATATTCTGGTATATAAGACAGACTTAAATGTCTGTCTTATATACCAGAATATGCAACCAGAATATCTAAAATTCATGAATCGCTTAAAACTACCCCTAAACCCAGTGGAACTATTCAATGAATAGAATTTTTTAAAATTAACTCTTTTGTGAATTGAATGAGGGGGGAAAAAAAGTTTTTAAATTTACCTAAAGTGCAAAGGAAGTAACTATGATCAGAAGTTATTCCCCTTGATTTAAGGTTAAGAGTTAATTTTATCTAAAAAAAAACTATACAAATATTACAATTCGTCTGTATTATGATATGCCAAAGCTCAATATGGACAGTTATGGGGCTTGGATGAATTGCAGTATGCGCTAGTCCTCCAAATACCCTTGTAAACCATTTGTCTTGTTGACCAGCGTATACAGTAATTATTTACTTAAATATTAATAATGAAAGATTTTAACTTTGAACAAACATGAATGAAATTTACTATGTTGGAATATGTTGTTATTTTGTTTAATGTATGTTTATTTATTTTCCTTTAATCTTGTTATTTAAAGGATCGTGACGGGTTTGATGATGGTATTGTCGAGAGTGACAGTGACTCTGATGTTCCAGAAGAGTTGAAACAAGAATATATCGATGAACACACAGGAGAAACCCAACCTAATCAGTAAGTGTAAAAAGTATCAATTCTTATCTTTTTATTCTCCGAACTCAGAAGAAAGGCAAAAATGTCACAATTATTCACTTCAGAGCAGTAAAATATGTCTTTGGGTGCTTGCTGACATAATGTTCATCGGGCAATTATTTTTAAAAATTTTATTTTAACTACCTTAATTTTGGTGGGTTGAGTTCTGTGACATCAGCTGATCCCACCTATTTATCTCCCTTGGGTCCCATCCAAAATTATTATAGTTAAGTGTTAAATGTCACCCTATTGATAAAATTTATTTTATCAATTATCTTGATTTATTTTTTTAGATGAAGCATTGTCAGCCATTATCAATTTTTTGACTAGTATTTCTTTCAAGTAAGAGTAGATAAGTTAATGTTATGGTCAAGAGAATGGTTATTAGCTTTTAATGGAGATAAATGTAAGGTGTTACATGCAGGAAATAGAAATCCATGTTACGATTACTGTATGAACGGAAATATACTAAATATTGTATATGATGAAAAGGATTTTGGCGTCATAATAACTGATAAACTATCATTTTCAAAGTATATTGAGTAGTTGTGGCCTTAAGAGAGAGTGAACTAAACTATCATTTTCAAAGTATATTGCTAGTGTTGCTACTACGGCAAACAGTACTAGGACTGATTAAGCATTCTTTTTCATATATAGACAAGAGTTATGCCTATCCATACCTTGAGCACTGTGTACAGGCCTGGTCAATGTACATTGAGAAAGATAAAAATCTTTTAGAAAAAGTCCAGAGACGTGCAACTGAGTTAGTATCAGAATTAAAAAGTATGAGTGATGAGGATAGGTTAAAGGAGTTAGGGTTAACATCATTAGAAAAATAGGAGGGATTGAGAGGACTAAGGAATAAAAACAGCTCTCATAAATTCTCCATATAATATATAGATTTTCCCACATTTATGCTAATTTTATTCATTGAAATTATAAGGTATTTATTCTTGATGATGACGAGACCCCCAAAATATTACATAATTAATAAAGAACATTAATCTTTTGACTCGTATTTCTTTCATCTTAATTTTACTTGCTTTTCATTGCAACTACTCAGAGTGTTAGTAAACAGTGCAGATCGGAAATAAAGAATAAGTTCTAGGTGAGACCCAAACTCTCTTCATTTTTACCTCGGGAAGCTGCCTATTGTAAGACAACTGCTCTACCAATTGAGCTACCAAAGCTTGTACGGTTGGCACAAGATCAAATCTAACACTTAAAATTATCCTTCATTCTTTTTCCTGATACACACTGCCATAGACTGACACTCTGAGTAGTTGTGATGAAAAGCAATTAAAATTAAGATAAAAGAAATACGAGTCAAAAGATTAATGTTCTTTATTAATTATGTAATATTTTTGGGGTCTCACCATCGTCAAGAATAAATAGCTTTATAATTTCAATGAATAAAATTAGCATAAATGGGGGAAATCTATATATTATATGGAGAATTTATGAGAGCTGTTTTTATTTACAACTATTCTTACTATAACTTTAATCACAAATTAAAATGATCTGAGTTGATAATTTATTCAATATTGTAATGAGGTTGAACAACTTAAAAGCTTCTTGTTGACAAACACTGTCTTATCAGTTTCAAGATATACACTGAAGCCACTTATAGACCTGCAAATATGTCAGTTTTGGTTCTCTATATCAAAACTACCATATTTGCAGGCCTACAAGACACATGGTTTACAAGGATATTTGAAGGAATACCTGCTCATTGCAACTCATCCAAGCCTCATAGCTGTCTATTTCAAGCTTCAATACACAGTCCCTTAGTCATAATACCAGTACATTTGACACAGTGTAGTATTTATGTAGTTTTTATTATCATTATCATTATTATTATTATTATTACCAGGATCACCCATAAGATCGCCCTGGGCGGTAAAACGGAAAAATAGCTGGGTGGAAAAAATGGTCCAGGGCCATTATACAAAGGCCATCACAACTGCTAAATTGAGCATAATAAAACAATAAAAGTTACGACTTGTGTGTTTTTATTCACTTCACTATCAATCGGCGACTCGTTTTAATCATATTTGGTACTTCTTTGGACAGTGTTTTCTTTTTAAGTTGCTACGAGAGCCAAACATATATATACTAAATACAGTCGACCAGCAAACACAAAAAATAATTTAATTTTTGTGATAAATAAATAATATAATTTGTTTGTTTTCAAACTCATTCATCAATAGTGAAGAAGTATCGTGCAAACTAATTTCTTTGAAGCAACTTTATGGTTTATACAACGAATTGGCAGATATTTCGGACTTGGTGTCTTAATTATTATATGCGTATTCAAGTTGTCCAGTTTTGTTATACTAAAGTGCACTAAAACATAGATGCTTTCAAATTTTCATCTAGAAAAACTTTGCCCCCAAATAAATGCCCACCTCAAATAACCGTGCATGAGCGATCTTACGGTAGATCCCGGTATTATTATTTAAGTGTGTGTCTTCTATGCCAGCAAATATATTTCGGACTTGGTGTCTTAATTATTCTTTGCGTATTCAAGTTGTCCAGTTTTGTTATACTAAAGTGCACTAAAACATAGATGCTTTCAAATTTTCATCTAGAAAAACTTTGCCCCCAAATAAATGCCCACCTCAAATAACCGTGCATGAGCGATCTTACGGTAGATCCCGGTATTATTATTTAAGTGTGTGTCTTCTATGCCAGCAAATACAGTACTCATAATTCTTTTTTCTTTCTTTTCTTTTAATTACAGTCGACGATCACGATCACGGACCCGAAGCAGAAGTGGTTTCAAATCTGTTCCTATTGTCACCAATACATCACTCAACATTCTCCGTGTCATGGGTGAGTCGATTCATTTGTCTGAAAGGTTTTGTTTGGTTTCTGATAAAAAGCTCTTGGTGCTGAATTTAGTCTTTTGGTAGAGCTAGTTTAATCGGATCTTTAGGATCGGAATATACATCTGTTCTTTTTATACTTTTCTCTCCAAAGAAGATTGTTTTCAACTTTATCCGCTGTATTGTTTGCATTGATCCACTTATCTTTACAAATATTAGCCAAGTTTTCTAGAAGTTTACTCTGCAATCAGACCTTCAAAAAGAAGTCATTTTGACCTTTTTAGCTTCACAGATTTGATTCCAAAAATAAAGACTGAAGAGAAAGAAGTGCTTGTTTAGAAGAATGGAGAGGGCTGAATTTAGCTGTCCAGTCGCTTTATTCAAGTGCTAAAAGCTATCAACAATAGTAACTGTCTGTAATTTTTCACAAATATAGAACTTAAAAAAATGATTTTGAATATCACAGATGGATTTATAATAGGATAGAATCATCGTGACAATTCCATAGACTAAACTTTTTCTGTTATATACAAATGGTGACTAGGGTGTGAGAAAAACCTACTCAAAAATTAGACAACTATCCACTGGTTGGAACTCTCACCAATTATTATTATACAAACAAACCCAATTACCTTTTTAATATTTTATACTTGACTGTTCTTTTTAGAACATTTTATTTTAGTGTGAAAAAAAAAGTATACAAATTGTATATACACGCACACATAACAATCACATTTACACAATGTCTAGGCCCTTAAACATTTGCAATAGTGTAATAAACATCATAATTCTTTTAAAAATTTACATCTGTTGATAACACTACATACTCTGGTAGCCTATTCCATAGTCCTACCACTCTATTGCTAAATAAGAATTTTCTGATATTTAATCTACTTCTACCATATATATGTGGCCTCTCAGTCCCTTGTACCCCATTCTAGTAACAAATATATTAGGGTCTACTAATTCTAAACCATGCATAATCTTAAACATTTTTATTAAGTCTCCCCAATCTCTCCTATTTTCTAACCTATCCTCATCACTCATACTTTTTAATTCTGGTACTAACTTAGTTGCCCATCTCTGAACTCTAAAATATTTTTATCTTTCTTCAACTATGGTGACCAGGCCTGTACACAGTGCTCAAGGTACGTATAGGCATAACTCTTATATAGTATAAGGAACGAGTCCTTGTCTATATATGAAAAAGTATGCTTAATCAGTCCTAGTACTCTGTTCACCTTAGCAGCAGCACTGGCAATATACCTGGAGAATGATAGTTTATCAGTTACTATGACACCAAGATCCTTTTCATCATTTACAATATCTAGTATATTTTCGTTCATACAGTAATCGTAACATGGATTCCTATTTCCTACATGTAACACCTTACATTTATCTTCTTGGCCATAACATTAATTTATCTAGGTCCTCCTGTACTCTTACTTGGTCAGCCTGCGACAAGATTGGATGGTACAATTTGGTATCCTCTGCAAAATTGTTACATTTTATAGATATTGTATCCGGTAGATCATTAATAATAATAAAAATAATACTGGTCCAAGCACTGACCCCTGTAGCACACCACTACTTACATACGTCCTCTAAGATTTAGAACCATTCACACAGACTCTGTTTCCTACCTCATCAGCCGATCCTCAGATAACATAATTAAAACAAAAAATAAAATAAAATCTCAAACATTAAATTTTAAATAAATCTAAAATTTAATGAAAAATAATTAAATTCAAAAATAAAATCCTATTTTTTAATTATTCAAATTCTTAAAATGTTTATTGGAAATTTTTCTCATTTAAGGAAGATCCCATAAAAATTCAATAAATTATTATATCTGAATTCAAATTGAATAATATTGTTTTCGTATCTTTACAATTTCCATGTAGAAATGTGTCTTTCTTTTATTGATGCCCCTATCAACCAGTTTATTTCTTTCTCCGCAGGTCGTTACATGAAGATGATGACGGTCCTGAAACCAATTGCTTTTGATGTGATTACTTGTATGTCTCAATTGTTTGACTACTATATGTACACTGTAAGTAAAAGACTTATGTTAGGTTTTTTTTTTGTTCTTTTTTTTGTATTGATAGTGTTTGAGAAAGATAGCTGAAATGCCATCCCTCTCCTACTGTTACAGTCAATTCAATGTTAGCCATATAACTGTTTATCACAATTTGATGAAGCTAGGATAAGAGTCAAAGGTTGGAAAATGGGTCCCACATAACCTGACCATAGCAAATCACCAGCAATGTGCTGATTGTTGTGAGTCATTGCATTCTCGACAGCTCCAGGCACCATTTTTGGACAGTTGTTACTGGGAATGAGAAATAGATCCTCTTTCACAATGTTAAGCGCCATCATCAGTGGCTCAGTTGTAATGAAATACCTATGCCCCAGCCAAGAGGCAACCTTCATCCAAAGAAGATCTTGTTGAGTGTTTGGTGGGATATGCAAGGAATCATCCATTACAAATATTTTAACGATAACCAAACAGTCACAGCTGAAGTTTACTGTCAACAGCTTTAGTGTTTGAAAACAGTTTTGGACATAAAACGCCTATCCTTAGTGAACAGAAAAAGGGATCATTCTTCATCGCAATAATGCACATCCTCTTACCATTCAAATGACCAAAGATCTCATAGAAGCATTCGCCTGGGGAAAATGATTCATCCACCATACTCCCCTGACCTTGCTTTAACTGACTACCATTTGTTTAGGACTTGGTAAAATCTTTTTGATGAACAAAGACTCACTCCAAGAGAAGAGGTTGAAAATCAGTCTCTTGTTTCAGGTCAAAATCACAGGAATTTTGCTGGTATCGAAAAACTCGTTGATAGATGGAATAAGGTTATCAAAAGCGAAGAAGAGTATATTAATGATTAAGTGTATCTTTAAGGATCACTATATTCGTGTTTCCAAATGATTAAGTGTATCTTTAATGATCACTATATTCGTATTTCCAAATGATTAAGTGTATCTTTAATGATCATTATATTCGTGTTTCCAAATGATTAAGTGTATCTTTAATCATCACTATATTTGTGTTTCCGAGTAGATTTAAACATCTGACAGAATGTTTCTTATAACTTGATACTTGTAAATTAACTGCAGATATTCTTTCATATACAAATACCCTTTATATTATTTCTCTAGCAATTATTTTCTTCTTTTCCAGGTTTATATATTCTTTGCCTCTGATGGGGTAAGTGCAAATTTCAGTCTTTTCCTTCCTTATCAAAAAGATGTTTAATCCAGTTGTCTAGGGTAGCCTTACCGATTAGGCCATGAAGACTATCGGCTACAGAAACTCAAATCTTACCATATAGCTTTCATTCTTTATTTTCCCTCGGACGCCTGATGTGCCACCATCTTTATTTAATGTTTACATACACTAGCAGTATTAGTTTTATTTGGGTTTTTTTTTTTTTTACAATACTGAAAATTTTAACCCATAAGAACCGACTGTGACACTAGTGTCTCTTATATAATATTATATTTTATCCTTGATTTTTGACTCATGAAGTGTACTAAGTGACATATACTGAATATCTTGGTGCAGTCATGTGACTGTGTGTCAGTCTGCCTACCCAGAATCCCATGTAATGTTCCTTCAAGTAGAAATGGGTCTGGGTTTTAAACTAGCTGCAGTATGGTATCATTTAAACATTGATGGCATATTTATTTTAACTCTAAATGGCTGTGTTCTGTTCGGTGACTCCAGCCGATCCCATACACTTATATCTTTTACATCTGATCCAAAATTATATTGAAAGGGAATTCCATCATTATACTTCAACCTTTATGGGTTATGAAGTGTATGATCATTCTTTTTATTTAAGAGTTAGTGTCCAAATGGCAACTCATTGAAAAAAGTCTTTATCAATTATCTAAAAAGATTTTGAGTTCTAAGCATCATCAAGAAATAGCTTAAATGGGGGAAAAATCTATTACATGGAGAATTTATGAGAGCTGTTTTTATTTACAACTATTCTTGTAACCGAGTTGATAATTTGGAGGCCTCGCCATCATCAAGAATAAATACCTTATAATTTCAATGAATAAAATTAGCATAAATGGGGGGAAATCTAATATATTATATGGAGAATTTATGAGAGCTGTTTTTATTTACTAGTATTCTTACAATAACTTTGTAAACACAAACTAAAATGATCTGAGTTGATAATTTATTCAATATTGTAATGAGGTTGGACAACATGAAATCCTCAAAGTTTCCATATATTCCATCTTCTAATTGACAAACACTGTCTTATCATTTTCAAGATATACACTGAAGCTGTTTTGTGTGTTAAGGTATCAAAACCAGGTCCTCTGAGAGGAGGGCGAAGCCGGTGCATCAAACTGGGGCCTGGGAGGCCAAAGGGGTCCCTAAAGTTGAACTTCTAAGTTAGTACGATTTGTCCATTAATAAAATAGGCTGACTCTATCGTTTACCGACGATATATATATAGTATGGCGAGCTGAAAGAAAAGGTTTATAGCAGATGAGAACAGGATGGCTAAAGGACCGGGGGGCGTTGCACCGCCTTAGAAAATTCCTCTCGGGAACCCTGATGAAAATTACCATATTTACCAGCCTATAAGAAGTAGGATTTTAAAAAAATACTTTTCTGATCTTAACAACCCTTTTATTTTATTTACCAAATTGAATGTTGCAATCATAAAATTGTCTTATCATCTTTTTCTGTCTCGTATTTTGTTTCCAGCCTGAAATCAACGATCGTACAATGAACAATCGTCTAAAAATCTCTTTACAAAGAATCCATGAAAGCCTCATTGCTGATGAGACTGTTCCTGGCATTAATGGAGCCGCTGAAGAAAGAACAGTAAGAATTTATTGGCATTTTTATATATATATAAAAGCCCATGTCACTTTTTAATCACTGCTACTCAAAATAGACCCGTTTAATCATTGTTGCTGAGTTTAGGTTATTCATGTGTTCTGACATTTATATGTATCCAAACTACATTTAGGTTATTTTCTATAGTTTTGAGAAGGGTCATTAATATTCAAATGGTTCTTCGGATGATTGAACTTCGGATGTTGTTTGAAGGCTGACGAATGGGTCACACAACAAGGAGTTCAATCATCTGAAGAACCATTTGAATAAGTTTAGATTATTCATGTGTTCTGACATTTATATGTATCTATGTATCTGGACTTTGCCCAGCCCTAACCGTACATAGTAGAAACTTGAAATTTTGCACATACACTCCGCTCAATGAGTAGGCAAAACTGGGTTTTTTAAAATTCCCCTCCTAAAAAGCTATGGAAGTTCATGCCAAATTGGTCCCTTATTTTGTGTCCAGCAGCATTCACACTTGTTCTTTGAAAATTTGGACTTTTTAGTGATCACAGCCCAAAAATTAACTTACTCAATAATCACCCTTTTTCCCAATTTTGTAATTGATCACCCCCAACATGGCATGCTGCCAAAAGATGTTGGTCACATGATGGTTTCTATTTAGTGACTAACCAGACCTGTTGTTTTTTTTAATCATAAATTTATGATTCAAACCATGCTGGTAGTATTTTCAACAAGATAACTGTACCACCACCACTGCTTAATTTACTAGGTAAAAAGCAGCCTATATGGGTGTCAGTGATTCATAATTTCCCTTGGAATGCTAGTTTTGTTTGTTTTTACAGATGTCTGTTTTCTGTCACGCTAAAACAAACTGATATATGAAATTGTGTAAAACTGCGATTCAAAAGTCTAACTTGGAGATAAGTAGTCTGGTGACATACCAACTAGGTCATCGCTATGCTGATAGAATGTTGTAGAAATTTGAGTATGAAGTATGTCGGCCAGATTGTATACATTAGTTTGGCTGCTAGGCGGAAAGGGGACACTTCAACAGCAGCTAGCTCACTAGACAGACAGGTAGAATAAAAAAACTTTTGAAAAATCTTCTAAAAAGAGATAATTGAGTTTGTTTAAAAAGTAAAACAATCTATGATATTGCTTAATTCAGTTAAAAATCAAAAAAGAAAGATGATCTTTTGTTTTGTCACCGGAAATCGGAAATCACTTTGACTTAGTGAAACAATCGCAGAAAAATAATTATGGATGGATGGAAAGCATACAATGGGCTACAGTTACAAAATATTTATTTGATATTTAATTTCATTAATTTAATATTTATTAATTTCCTGTCATTTTTTACTATGCTAGTTTATCTATAGAAATATAGCCCAGTCTCGGTATTTAAATTTTCTGTTGTTTAAGAAAATTGTGTTATATAACACTATCAAAAAGAGAAAAAAAATTAGTATCCCTTAATTAATGCAGTTTTGTTCAACATGAGTTTTGACTAACTCAGATTGTGACCATCCCTTTATGTATGTGATAAAAATTTTGATTAATGCGGATCTGTGTGGCAGTGCCGAATAATTTACAACAATATTTCAAAATTACGATCATATTTTTTTAAATTGCAAATAAGACTAAATAAACAACAGTAATCCATTTCATGCAACAAGGAAATCTACAACGCACCCTTTTCCAAGCAGCGAGCCACGTGAGATACTGCTAAGCATAAACCAGGCCACAAATTCACCATCAGAATAATCTTTAGAATGTTAGGAACCTTTTTTGCTAACAACATAGCTTGCATGCACCATTTCTCTGAGCTGTTTGCCTTTTAGAAAACAGCGTGTTTAGGATGCCGATCTGTTTCTTTAGTGTTTCAATTTTAAGCTTTCTGATATCTCCTTTAAATTTATCATACCCGGAATGTTTAGTTGTGTAATGACGCTTAACGTTAAATTCTTTAAATGTTGAGTGGATATTGAGAACATATTAGACACCTTGGTCTGTTTTTTATTTCAACAAAGAAGTAATCATTTGTCCACTTATCAGCTTGGAATGTTCTCCTTTATTCAAAAAAGGTTCCCTTTTTCATAGATAAAATTTTAATAAAACGTTATTTTCTTCATGGAATTAAGCGTGTCATTCAGAAAGTCAAAAGGACCACATGCGGGCCGCAGTTTGCCCATGACTGCTATAACGCATTCGAGTTATGATTTTTCGACTTACGATTTCATTTTCAGCCCCTAACCCTATTGTAAGCCAGGAACTATCTCTATTTTAAGTTGCTAATAATCGATCATGGATCAATTTTAATTTTTACCATTGATTGTTGTATTTAATTAAAACGGTTTTGATATTTGCAATTAATTGTAAGGATTAATTAATGACCTTAATCAAGGGTAACCTGTACTAAAGTTTCCGAGAGTTGTTCGGTCTATTTAACTGGAATATTGAACTCATTCTTTGTGTTGCTTTTGTTATTACTACAACATTTCAGCCGATTCATTCTATAGCCTTCTGTAGTTTCAAGAAGAGTCATTATCATTCCAAGAGTTGTCTGGAATATTGAACTCATTCTTTGTGTTGCTTTTGTTATTACCACAACATTTCAGCCAATTCATTCTACAAATAACTTGTAGCAATAATAACTAATAACTATTTAGATTTCTTTATGTATAGATAGATATACATCCCAGTCTGCTTTTTACCTGTAGGAATTCTCATTTTTTATATCATTCATAGTGGCACCTTATTTCAATTAGCACTGCTAAATTTTTATTTTGTGTTTAACTGTAAATTTTCTGCTTTCCAGGATAAAATTCCACAAGCTCACCTCTCACCAATTGTGGACTTATCCAACCGAGAAAAATTATATGGATTATCCGAGCGGATTGTTGCTGCTGAATCCCTGTGAGTAGACCATCCATCATTCGTTCTGGAGCTTTGTTTTCAAATGTGAAACTGGCTTAAAGCCCAATGCTTAATGTTTATAAATGCCCAGTAAAGGCCATCTTTTTAATGCTAAACAGAACTTGATCACTCACGCCTAGTTAATCATAGACAATACCTGTACAAGGGAAGGCATCTTAAATCTTTTGCAAAATATTAGGAGCCTTCAACCAAAACTGTCAACATAAGTTTCTTCAGTTTTCAAGTTGGTCTGGCTGGCTATGTCTATATCATGCATACTGACTGCACAAATGGAGCTAGAAGGATGAAAATTTAAAAACTTACTCCTTATTATGTCTAGAAAAAATGGTTTTCTTTTTTTTTAAATTCCTCCCTTAATACTTTTTTAGGGGGGTTTCAGTTTGCAATGTAAGTTTATGCTAAATTGATCAGTAGTTTGTATCCGCTTGTTTTTTGTTTATTCAATATCCCCCCAAAAAACTTTTTAGAGGGGTAAGTTTATGCTAAATTGAACAGTAGTTTGTGTCTGCTTGTTTTTAAAAAATTCAGCCTTTTTTAGCGATCACTGCCCAACAAAACGGTTTCTATTGAGTGACTAAATAGACCTGTTTGCCTACCAACTAAAAAAGTGTTGTATCTGTCATTTTTATGTGTCCCCTATATTACACCATTATAATCCTGACTGGCCGATTGCTGTTTATGCATCCCTGTTGTCTCTAGTTGCATAAATAACAACCTCTGGTTACTTTGACCGTAACTCCAGTTCGCTGATTTATCACTCACGAATGACTTCACTCTCACTCCTGTTTACAATGGCTCTGACCTCTGTTCCTAGAACGAGACTCTCTCTCACAATGCACCTCTCATAAAAGCAAGACTTCAGCTCAAGGCAAAACTTGGCACTCGGCAAAATAAGAAGTGATAGGAGTTGACGTGACACTAGTAGTCAAAGTATCCAACAGAAAGATCACTGATCATTGATCACTGCTACCCACAACACAGGTTTATTGCTGTTTTTTTAATTCCCCCACTAAATAGGTTTTTTTTTGGGGGGGGGGGGGGGGGTCAATATGCAATGTAAATTTAGGCTAAATTGGTCACTAGTTTGTGAAAGTTCAGGCCCTTTTTAATGATCACCGCCAACAGCCACAGATCAACAAAAGGCGAGAGAAGTAACGTATTCATTGATCACCCCTTTTTCTAACTTTTCAATTGATCACCCCCCAACACAACATATATGGGTGGCGACGATTCATAATTTCCCTTGGAATGCCAAAATGAAATTTTTTTTCAATAAGCAAAACCTTTCTATCCTAGGGAAACCTTTTAATGTCTGTATTTTCTCTAACTTTTCGTAATTTCAGTCTTGTCTTTTGTCTTTCAGTGTGTTCCTGGCCGAACAGTTTGAGTTCTTGCAGTCCTATTTGGACAGCACCATTCCTCAGAATAAAAAAGCTTTCCTGCAGCAGTTTTATTCCCAGGTTTGTTTAACTTTTCCTTTTTTCCTTTTCTTTTTTAAAATCTTCTATTTCTTATCTGTACTGGCACTGAATATTGTCAAGTTGTTTTCTGTTATTTAACTACATTTATCTGAGGGAATCGAGCCATCTGATTTTGATGTATGGGGTCTGTCTGGAAAGTATCCAGCCATTTAATATTAATGAGAGAATAACCTACCTAGGTCAATGGTGCGTTAGTCCTCTTTGAAGTACTCCCATTGGGACCTCTCGCACTTATTCAAGTGTCCATTCCACTTTTCAAAACAGTCTGTCGCGTCCTCTTTCGAGATCTGCATGCCTGGTCGCATTCTCCTTAATCTCGTCCACGGAATAAAATCTCTTTGGAAAAAGTCTTTAGTTGCAGGCAGTAGTGTACCAAGGTGGGGGCGGAAAGGGTGGCCCACCCCGGGTGACACCATCAGAGGGGTTTTACATATAGTTTCTTAGTAATTCTTTTTTCTAATGAAAGATCTGTCTGTCCATACAATATCTCCAAAAGTACTCAATAAGAGTTGGTTACATTTTGGAGCAGATCCAGGAATTTGATTGAGAGATATTTTTCCGTTTCCTTTTTTCATACATTTATGCTAATGACTGTCCACACAATATCTCCAAAGTTTTCAATGGGTTTCAATGAAATGGTGTGGTAGTATGGACAATAGGGTATGAAAGAAGTGATTAAATGTTGTACCCCGGGTGACACCAACCCTAGGCCCGCCACTGGTTGCAAGGAGCTAAATCTGGACTATAGAGGGGTTGACAGACCTGGGTGATGTAATGTTTTGCCAAAAAAAACCAGCACAAAACATGAAGAATCTATTCGCTTTATCATTGTGAATGCGACAGTCACACAGTATACAAGCTCATTCAGTGGCTCTCACTTCTGACTGAGTAACCCCACAGGAGTGTGTCCATTCAGGCATGCACAGTAAGCTCCCCTTAAAAGAATATTAAAGTCATAAATTATAAAGGATTTATCTTGATTGATATCATTGATATGCTTTTTAAAATTTATTATTTTTCTAACTCTTATTTATCAGACAATTTTCAAACAAACAATAAATTGAAAATATCTATGTTGTAAATATTATTAGTTTAGCAAGAAGTGTAATTGATTTTGTTAATATTGTTAGGATCATCAGAAATCTTTATTGATTGTTATATTGATTGATCATAATTTTTCATATATATATATATATATACACGCGTCTAAACATTTCTCCCATTTCTTTGAGTGCAGACAGTTAAGATGGCTGCTGAGCTGAGGAAACCTATCTATCGTGTTGTTTCTACCCAAGCCATTGACTATACAAGTCTTGTTAATCAAATGTCCATGGTCAAGTGGGACGTAAAGGATATCATGTCACAACACAATACTTATGTTGATATAATACTTAAGGTAAGCAATTATATACAAAACCAATTAAAGCATGAATGTTATTTTCTGTTTGCCTTTCTGTATAAATGAAAATTCTGAAATTATCACAAAGTTAGTTTTCATGTAGACTTATCAAAAGACTTTCGTGGAGGTGGACAATTTCTTTTAGTTTGTTATTTTAAGGTCATTAAACCTGAGCTTTGTCCTTCATTCAACAACAAAATAACAGAAAGAAAAGTTGCTTGACTCTGAAATTCATACAAAGAAAACAGAATGTCAATTTCAAGGGAAATAACTTCTGATTGAAATTATCTCCCTTTAACCATTTGGTAATTTTAAAAGATTTTATTATTCGATTCACAGAAGAGTTTCACTATTTTTATGAATTGAAGAGTTCCACTGTCAATTACAAGCAGTTTCAAACAGTTTATGAATTTAAGAGTGAAGTAAGATTCTCTCCTCTTACAGTTATTTTTTTCTCTTCTATTCACACTTTATCTACTACATTGAATTGGGTATGTAAAAATACCTGCCCCTGCCTTGCACAGTTCCATGGCAAGGTGTAGCATCTGTTAGCCTCCCCCGACATCCAATTGGATATCATGGACCTGGAGGAGATACGCTGCAAATATCGACCCACTGACCAGGGGGGTTAGAACACTGAAACTGGTGGCCCAGTCCTCAGATGGAGCAGTGGGGCCGGTGCAAAGTCAGTCCCCAGACACTTGATTGGCTTTGCCAGGAGGTAAAAAGTTAGTCTTAGCAAAGAAATAGGGTAATTTTGAAAGAGATAAAAAGATAGTTAAAAAATGCTAATGCCTACCTTGTCAATTTCTTTATTGATTAAACTATCCATTTAAAATCTATCAATCATCTAGGGAACTTAAGGAAAAATAAATGAATCCTCCTTATCTTCATTGTGATTTATTCACACAACTGCAGAGTCTTCCTTCAAGAAAAAACGTTATTATGTCATGTAAGCATATATGGGTGGTGGTGATTCATAATTTCTCTTGGAATGTTTTATTTGTTAAGAAATTTTCCCAACAAAAATTTCCTAATTTAAACTTAAGATGTAAATTAAAAAATAAAAAAACACCCAAAACCATTAATTCTGGTACATTTGCTCTATTATAATTTTTTAATTTTTTTCAGAGTTTTGAAGATTTCAAGTTTCGACTACATGAGGTTAGCCGACATGTTCCCATCTCCAAAGTTGTCCACGATACATTGTGGGAGCATTGTGTGCGGTTGGCCAACCACATGTTTGTTGAAGGGTAAGTCTTTTGTGGTGTTGTTAAATTCATATTGTTGTATAGCCCTTTACGCTGTCCTGCCGCCATGGGTCGTCTCGTCGTGGGTTTGCTCACTTGCGGGAGGAAATGCTGAACATGGATATCATAACAATATTACCTTTCTTCTCTCTTGGCAAGAGGCAAGGGACCCTAAAGATAGTTTCCTTGAGAGAATTCAGTCGGAAAGTTCCCAGTTCTTTCAGTGTGCAGACTTGTACCAGTTGTAATTGACAATTTCCTTTTCTCCTATTGTAATGGAATTGTTTATTAGGGGGAAAAGAGAAAATATGTTGGCCACCTGATAATGAATGAATTGGAGTAAAGGAATTCATCCCATATTATTATTTATTATGCCTCTTTGGCCATCTCCAACTATACACAATATTTATACATCAGCATAAACAAATACAAAATTTACAGATCAAACTCTCTTGAAAATATCCTGACAGATTCAAAAAATGTTATTGTAATCTCATGTTTTTTTCCATAATTTTAAAAATTATCTAAATTATCTTTATAACTTTGCACACCATTGCTATCTCAAACATGACTAGGCAACTTTTTTTCTAACGTGTTATTCATTGATTTGAGGCAAAATATAACAATGTATTTATTTAAATGGATAAATCCCATATTTCAAACTTTTCTATAGCGTTTATCTGGCAAACCGTCCACGATCCGGCCCACAGAGACAAAAAGTTGCCGAAACGATATTTACTTGAAAAATATTTTAGCCAAATTTAACTTGAATATGATTTTGAGTTTGTCAGTATTATAGAAAATATATATTTAATATTTATTTTTTTAAAAAGCGTACAGACAAGTCCAGTGGACCAAGGGTAAAACTGGTAAAATTTTTAAATGAATTCAGTCTGGAAAGGCTTAGGGGTGGTAATACAAGGTAAAACTAATGTTTGTAGCCAGAATTAAAACTATTTTTTCATTTTTAGAAAGTTGATCTGTTGACCCATTTTCAGCTTTTCAATGAAGAATGTAAAACCTAAACTTTCTCATCAATCCCTTTGAGTTTCTAGATCTTCTCTTTCAATATTGATGTCTGTCTATTTTCAATTTGTTACTTCCAGATATGCAAATGCAAAAAAATGCAGCAATGAGGGCCGTGCGTGGATGCAGCTAGACTTTCAACAATTTCTTACCAAGCTGGAAAAGTTTGTTGATATAAGGTAAAGAAATGTTTACTTGAATGAAAAATTATTTACTTGAAAAATATTCAAACCAAATTTAACTCGAATATGATTTGGAGTTTGTCAGCATTATAGAAAATTAAAAATATTTTTTTAAATTTTTTTTTTAAAGCATACCGACAAATCAGGTATTCAGATTAATGCTAAACATATTTAAATGCCTGGACAAATGCCCAACACATAGTAAAATCTTAAATACTAGACAAAATGGCAAATTGATCTGTTATTATATCATATATCAGCAGATTATTCTCAATTACTAAATATGAATTGTAATCTGTGTGGCTATGCAACACTTTTCCAATGGTATTATACCAGCCCAATTGTCATCAAAGAGATTGTTTGCATTACATCTTTAGTAATAGTGGGAAGATGTTCAATTCACGAAACTTGATGTTCAAAATGGCCACTCTAGGGGATGGCAGACCTGTCGGCTGGGGCCTATAATACGCTAACTGCATCCCCTGCCGAGGGGTGAGACCCCCCCCCCCAAAAAAACAGGGGGCATGTCCTGTCAGCTGTGGCCATTGAATACGCCGACTGCATCCCCTGCAGAGGTGCAGGACTCCCCCCAACCAGGGTCCACCTTTTTTTTTCACCAAAGTCGCAAGACTCTAGTTAAAAAAATAACCTTTCACCAAAGTCGCAAGAGTCTATTTATTTTAAAGAGAAAAAAAATTAACCTTTCACCAAAGTTGCAAGACTCTATTTTTGGAGAATTTTAAACTGATTTTGGCATTAAATGACCCATCTAGGATTGATATGCCGGTAAATCAATCAATCAAGGGGATGGAGATGTTAAAGCGATCCAGTATAAGAATAACCCTAACCCTCTTTTTAAAGAAATACCTACAAGAATTTATGTGGTGTGACAGATTTGGCAATAATGCATTTAAAAATTCATGAATTCATATGAGTGAACAATATCTTCTTTAACTTTATTAATAAAATGAATTTTTATGTATTTCCTAGTTTCTTTAACTCTTCCTGGTAGGGGGAAACATTGGAATGATTAAGAACCGAATTGGTTTTTTACCTAAAATTTGTTTTAGCAAGTGTCAGCACTCAATGTGTATACTGTCCATTGAAAATCAGAAAGGTATTGTCAGTGGTCAGAAATTAAAGCATGCATTACTGACAAAATAGGGTTATTATAATCAGTATGTAAATGCATTACTGATGATTTGGCGACTGAAATGCATTGTAAATCAAGAAGAAAGTGGTCAGGAATTAAGGCATGCATTACTGACAGAATAGGGTTATTATAATCTGTATGTAAATGCATTACTGATTTGGCGACTGAAATGCATTGCAAATCAGAAAAAAAGTGGTCAGGAATTAAGGCATGCATTACTGACAGAATAGGGTTATTATAATCTGTATGTAAATTCATTACTGATGATTTGGTGACTGAAATGCATTGAAAATCAAGAAGAAAGTGGTCAGGAATTACGGCATGCATTACTAACAGAATAGAGCTATTATATGCTTAATAATATAATATATAAAAATAAATTCTTATAAAATTCCAAATATTAAAACAAAGAATTGTTTCATAAGAGACTAGCCTGCTAACCATAGTGAGGCACCATCTTATCTTCTTTTATTATATAAAACAACTGGCCCTGTTTGTTACTTTGTCCGCCATACCTTAAACATTGGCGCCGCTAAAACAAATTTGGCATGCATACTCAATGGACCTTGGGGAATGTTTTAAAGTAAAAAGTTTTGAAAAACAAAATTGTATGGCTTTTAGAGGAGTGTTCTATTTATAATGTAACTTAAATGCTAAACTGAACACCTACTTTCCGTTCAACTATAAAGATATGAAATGAGGTTAACAAATGTGAGAGGGAGAATAATCAATGGAGCTTTAGTTTGTAGTAATTGCAAAATGATTTTTTCAGTTTTTGATTATTTGATGCAGTTACTTCTTGGTATTTTATTGTCTGAAATTTTCCTTTTCATCTTCAGACCAATTCCCGAGAGAGAATACGTGGAGACTTATATAAAAGCTTATTATTTACCAGAAATCCAACTTGAAGTTTGGCTACAGGATCACAAGGTAAACTATTACCAATTCTTTTCTGATTTCAACTACTATTAGCTTGTTGCACAAGAAATGTAATTTTTTTTACATCATAGAGCAGGGGTTCCTATCAAGTGGGCTATAGCCCGCTTGTGGGCCACACCACGTTTTCTGAGTGGGACGCAGGGACTGACCAATTCTTGTTCAGAATGACAACAGAACCTATGATTGGGAATCTTGTGCTGAAAATTCAGGAGAACATCTCTCATTAAAGTAGCTTCAGCTTTCAGTTGTTTTTTTTTTTCACGTGGCAAATGTTTATTTAACGAAAAGAAAGAACATCTGTGTTCTAAGCCACAAGAAAAACACAGGAGATGAGTTTTCAATTTGTTTCTGGTTATCATTGCAATGTGTAATAAAGTTTCTGTTCTTTCTTTTTATTAAATACTTTTAAATTGAAAGAATTTGTGGTTTTTATTGACATTTCTTTGGTTTCAATACTTTGCCAGCTATGATCCCCACTGGGCCATGACATGTCACACCAAAAGCTAGGTGGGCCACATAGTGAAACAAGTTGGAAAACAGAGAATAATGATAAAAATGGAAGATTTACTAATCTAATTCCATTTTTTTTTTGCATATTAAATGTTAATAGAGATATAATTCGTAATTATTATAGGTTTTTGAGGCCTTAACAGCAATTGTGTCTATCCATGAAGATTAATTTTCAAGTTCAATTTCAAATTAGGACATAATGTGGCTCAAGCTGCTGATAACATCAACAAAGCATTTGGATTGAACACTACTACAGTGTGAACTGTTCAGCATTGGTTCAATAGGCTTAGCTCTGGGAATATGGATACCAATGATAAACCTTGGGGGAGTCCCAAACCTGTTCTTAATGAAGAATTATCGACAGCAATGGCCAACATGAACAATGGTTTGAGTTCTTTCTGGAGACTTTAGGACTTCAACAGTGACCATATCACATCATCTCAAGGCAATAGGAAAGGTTAGAAAATTGCAATAATGGGTCCCACATGAATTGAATGATATGTTCCATGACAGTGTAAGGCCCCACACCTCTCAGTTGACTCTGTCTAAGGTTAGAGAATTGGGATATGAACTCTTGCAACATCCTCCATATTCACTATTCAGGTTATTATCTTTACAAGCATTTTGAACTTCATATCTGTAATAAAAAGTTCAATAATAAGGAAGCCATAATTTGTGCTTTTACTGAATTTGTGACCACTAAACCTAAAGGATATTATAGAGATGGGATATTAACATTAGAGGAACATTGGAAAAGGGTAATTGCTGCAAATGGGTCATATTTTGACTGAATATTTAACCTTTTTTGTTGTTTCTATCTTCCTTCATCTTACTAGGAAACAACATTTCATACGTAACAACCTAATATTTTCTTTGTTGTTTTTGCAGGAGTATTCGAATAAGCAACTTTTGGCTTTGATATCTTCTGTTGATCACATCAACCGCAAAGCACGGCAACGACTTGTCAATATGGTCGATGAGTTTGATAAGAACAGGCGATGATAACCACTTCGGTCCAGCCCTGAGATCGATCGGAGTTGGACAAACATTCAAGAGAAATAACGTGGTTGATTCAATTACTGCCATCAATATATGACCCTGAAGAAGAATAAGAAGAATAACGATCACCTCATTATATTCTCCTTTCAGAGATATTGTAATATCCACCATCCACAGAAACGTACCAAATGTACTGGGGAAGATGTATATTTATTGAAAGAATTCTTTCTTTTTTTTTGACTCCCCTTGTTTTTCTTTGCTCAACTGTTTATTAAGAACTTCAACACCTTTTTTTCTTCTTCTTCTTCTATAAGATTTTTAATACAAATTAACATTTTTCCTCTAACAATTAAGATTAAAAACCTCAAATAGATCAGTTATAAAAATAAAATTTTTAAAAATAATTAGAATTGATGCCGTTCTTAATTCTAGGATTGTTTTGAGTAATTGTATAGTTTTCACTTGGCCTGAAACGTTCAGGTAATCAACAATCCATCCATTAGCATATTGTTATGTTTGTTTTTTCTATTGGGCCTTTTCTTCTTTTTTCTTTTTTTTTTTTCTTTCTAAGATGTCGTATGGATCTCTCGTAGGAATGACTCTAATATGACCCTCTGTGATCACCACATCTGTTGGTTTGCAAAACATATCTAGAATTATGGCTGATGAATATAATGAATGCAATAATTCACTTTTAACTCTTAAATTCATAAACTGTTTGTAATTGATAATTGAGCTCTTCAATGAATAGCTTAAAAAATTGTGGAACACTTCTGTGAATTGAATTTTTTAAAAAGAAATATTTTTAATTCACCAAATGGTCAAAGGGAGATAATTTCAATCCGAAGTTATTTCCCTTGAAATTGATGACATTTTATTTTCATTATATGAATTTAAGAGTTAAGCATACCATATTTCATTCCTCCCCCTACCTCTAAGATACAAGCAAAATACTCCAAATGTTTTAATGGAAGAAACAAAAGGATATAAAAATTTAAATCACAAAGAAGAAAAATAATGTAGGTAGAAAAATTCAACTGCTCATTTAGTTTATTCACCGTTATGTGAATCTTTGGAATCTTTGAATTCTGAAAAATTCTCTTAGAAAATTCCACTGCCATGGTAACATGATGCATTCTTGCTTCGAATGCCATGAAACATTTTACCCTTTGTGTATAACAAAGATATCTCTTTAGGTGTAAAATTGGATTTTTAAAAAAGGTGTGTTATTCAATGGGAAATGCAGTTAATAATTCTTTCCTATATTCAAATATATTTTATTCTTTAACAAAGGAAACATTTTATTGCTGTTATTTTCCAGTCTAATTTACTATTTATCAATTTTGTATTTCTGCAAAGAATCTTTCTCTATCACAAAGTTATGATAGGGAATTGCTCAGTTAGTAGAACATTTGACTGAAGGTCACAATATTTTGAGTTCAATCCTGCGTGCCACCCATATAGCATATAAGTAGAAT
>VCCN01005705.1:737550-751979 GCA_006491835.1 Architeuthis dux
GGGGACAAATTTATTATGAATCTACCACTAAAAAAACTTAAATTCATATTATTTGAATTATTAAAAATAAAATAACCAATACATTAGCTTTAGGCTCCTTTGTGTCGATTCAAATAAAAATAAAACGTCATTTTTGACGGGAATATACTAGTATATATATAAACGGTGAAAGACGAAACAAATCCCATTTAATTTTAGGTAAGGTCAAAATAAATAAATATTACAACACTCAGTAAATGTGGCTAGCTAAGTTATTGCAGACAAATGAGGATCAAAATTTCCTCCACTCCCAAATTATCAGCCTTGTACCATATTTTTCTTTGTAAAACATTTTAATTTGAAGATAAATAATGAAATCATTGTCCCGAATTGGTGGCTAAATATAACTTGCTTTACTAAGAATAAGATAACTCTTCATGCAGTGAGGTACGAAACAAAGTCCATTCGGACTCCCACGAAATAGACGGACAGAAAACTCCACCAACACAAGAATCGAAGAGATTATCACAATAAATCCTAATCCCTCCCATCTTTTTCAAGCACAGAAAACACCAAAGTTTACGCATTTAATCGCCTTGTAAGTGTTTGAAGCTTTATTTTATTAATTAACTTGAACATTGAATGTTGAATAAAGTTTGTTGTTGATAGCTTAATAATTCGGTTGGTAAGTTTTCTATTTATTTTCCTGCAATGACGCAACAGCCCTAAAAAGGCTAAAAAGTGTCAATTTTTGAATGGGGTTAAGCATCATTAGCTGTTTATTTTTAAAAAAATCTTTGAAATAATTATTTATTTAATTAGTTTTTAAGGGTCATGGTTAGCGTTGGTAGGTTTAGTGTTAGGGTTAGTAGGTAGGTTTTCGAAAAAAAGGTATTTTTAGATCGAGAATAACGTTATTTTTGAACAACGGTAAAAATCTAGCCACTTTCAGCCATTCAAAATGGCCGAATGAAAAATGCCAAATTGAAAATGGGTGGGGCGGGGTCATGCGTTATTGCAAGAATTGCCTATTTTCCTTTTATTATTGTGTTTAATTGTTTAGGTCCAGCCTTTTTTTTTTTAGTAAACAGGAAGATAGATAGGCACCTAGTTTCACTTTTAACAAAGATGATACGTGTCGTTAAAAACGCCCTAAATTTATGAATATCTTAATTTTATTGTGCCATTCATAAGAGGAATGATTGGAAACAATATCTCGTACAAAAGTTATTTGTTTTTAATGTACAGACCTTCAGGTGAACCATCCTCATCTTCCCCTTCCTCCTCCTCTTTCTCCAGCTACTACTACCACGGATGGTGGACACATCGTTGAACTTATGGTTCTTGTTTTTTTACGACTAACTTTATACTATTTTCTTGCAATTAAAACTTCAAAAGAGATATTTAGTTATTGCAATACATTTTAAAAAGATCTTTAAAAGTGTGACGGAGGTGTCTAATAAAATACAAAGGAATGACATTGGAAGGTTTGAAAAAACATTCTTATTTTTTTCCCTTACCTTCCATACGTGGAATTGTAGTAAGAAATACAAAAGTAGAGAAAGTAGTCGATATAATAATTTTTATTTTGTTTTTTAGTGCTTTCTGAATTTGGTCAGTTTGTTAGGATTTCTGTCAATATGTCAGCATTTCTTTTGGGGATCTTTTTGCAAGATTGGAACTTATGATCAAAAATCCATTTAAATCACGTTTTCTCAAAAGATTTTGCAAAATAGAAATGATTTTTATCATACAGTTTTCTGCAATTTTTTTGTTTGTACTGTAAACCCTCTTATCACTGGATTTTGACAATACAGAACAAAATCTGTTCATTGCAAATATTTTGTCCACCACAGGAACATCAGGAATATTTAAAAGTGTCGGTCTTGTCCGGCAGACACAGCAATACTTCATGCCTTTCACTCCACCTTCTTTATTTACACTCTCGGTGGAGGCAGTGTTTTACTAATTCACTCCCTTTATGACCCCTGGATTTATTGTGCTTTCCTATGTTATCACTTACAATGGCTTCCAAACAAAGAAGTTGTACTGTTATTACCAAGTAATATACAGTATTATCAGAAAATAAAATTAGTCTATTTCCCTTATTTATAATTATTTTATATTCTCTCACAATGTTAATTATATCTATGTACTGTCTCATGTATGCATTTTAGTTATTTCTATTTTTTTAATTAGTCCATTAATAAGAGGGTTTACAGTATATTTATAGGAAGTTTTTTTTCTAAATCATGTCTTGAAAATTTCCCCTGCATCCTATAGGTCGAAGGTTACTTTAATTTTATGTTTATTCTTTTTATTCCAAATTTTGGAAGTGAAAACTGAGATGAGTCCTTGATGCCAGAGCATCCTTGACACTGGGAAATACAGTAATGCTTGAAAATTAAGCACTTTGTAAGAAAATAGTTCCATATGAAAACTCATCTTAATGAAGTTCAATCAATACTCTTTAAATTTCAAGTGTATAAGTTGTATAAACATGTTAGTTCAGAAGATAAAGAGAAATTCTAATCTCTAAAATGCACAAATTTTAGAAAAGCTATTGTCGGGAAATTTGGAAATGGGAAGATTTAAAATTTTCTTTTCATATAACAACAAAGAAAGAAAGTACAGGCAACTGGTGGTGAACACAGAATAAAGTTTTAGAAAACAGTAAACGACAACAAAAGCAATTTTAAATAAATATACCCAAAAGGAACTTTTGATTATATCATCAAAAATCATAAGAAAAAAGTGAAACCAATATTTCTCCACTTTGTCAAAACAAAACAAAAAAGTTAAAAAAATCTCAACAAACTGTACGGGAAACAATGTTGACAGGTCTATATAAACAATTCTGACTCTTTGTTTCTAAGTTTCAGTTTAACTATAGTAATTAAAGTGGATAAAAACAAGTATATTTATAGAAAGTTGCAGAATCTAATACAGATAAATTAGAGAACTTGCATACGCAACAAACCATTGTTATAACTTGTAATGTAAAAATCAAGAGAATGTCATACATGACCGTAAATCTCTTGAATAATAGTTTTTAATACTTTCACAAATTGAGATTACATTAATACATGCACCACTACCATCTCTGTCGATACTTCCATCTTTTACAATTCAAGAAAACACCATACTTGTTTTTTACTTAATAATTAATGAAAATTTGTAATTTTTTCTTCCTAGCAAAGCAAAGAAAAAACATAAAATCTTTTCAATTTTAATTATGTTTTTAAAATAGGGTGTTGATCGGCGACAGAAAACCAAGGTAAAATTAAAAAATAACTTAAATTTTACTTTAAATCAACAGTTTATTTATTTTTTTGCAATATGAATATTTTGAGGCAATAAACATGCAGATTCATAAGTAGAAAAACCCCAAATAAAACATATCCTTCCGAAATGTGTGACGTTATCAGTAAATAAAATTAATCTTATTTCCCATATTTATAATTATTTTGTAATCTCTTACAATGTTAATTATATCTATGAACTGTGTCATTTATGCGTTTGGGCTATTTTTATGGGTATTATTATACATAATTCAGTAATAATCAGCATTAACGGTCATCTGCTCCCCTCTATTAGTCTGTTATTAAGATGGTTTACAGTATATTAATCTTCAATATTAACTTTTATATCAGAATTTTCTCCAATTTTTTTTTTTAATTATATATATTTTATGCAAATTGAATATATTTTTTTGAATGATTCAATAGTTTTTTTGTCAACAGGTGTTGAATTTTGATAAAGATTTTGTAAATACCTACTTTGTGGTATTTGCTACATTCATTGTAAAAATCTTGTGGTCTTACATGGTGACAGGTACTGAAATCCTGTTGACTTCTATGTTGCTACAATGACCATAGACATTCTCATCTTGACGCATCTGCTAAAAATACATCTTGAATACGACGGATGAGGCAACACACCAAAGAGAAGCTGCAGTTTTTGTTGATTGCTGCCTTCCATTGCTCTAATTGGGAGCAGTACTTGTTTGAAATCAATTGTTTGGTTCTTTGGAAGGAGCCCATAGAGAACTCCCTCCTGATTTGACCATATATGCCGCATCACCTTCTTTGGCTGAAGACTGGCTTTTGGTATGGTTTCACAATGGTGTAAAGTATCCACTTTTCATCGCCCGTCACAATTTCTTTCAAAGGCCGAATATTTGCATTACGTTTAAGTAGTGAATCATACACAGAAAATATGGACAAGATGGTGTTGTTTTTTTTTTTGCTCAACTTATCCAGAAGTCACATATCAAAACAACGGACATAAACAGGCTGGTGCAAATGGATTTCAGTGCTTGTTTTGGATATGTTGGTTCTCCCCCATGTCTTATAACGTTGATTATTCTCAAGTAATGTCTTGATTTGATTGCTATCAACCTCAACTGGTCTCCCTGATCACAGAGAAGCATTTATCTAGAAATCTACAGTTCAGAACTTCACAAAACACTTTCAACATGTTCGATCATTCACTGTATCTTCTCCATAAACAGCAACAATTTATATTGTGTCTGACTAACATTTTCACTGGGGCTGTATATTCTGGGTGTGCTATGTGTGCACTGCACACCAACCAAAGGCTTTGTTATAATTACTAAGTTCACTCAATAATACAGTATAATCAAGGGACATAATGGGAAACTAATTTTTATCTCCCTTGCACTGAAATATTTTTTTAAGTCGAGCTGTGATTGGATAGCTCACTCTATTGCTAATTACTACAAAAATACTACAAAAATATGGCAGTGGACGTGAAAACCTGATAGCAATAAAAATGAAGGAGTCGGGGTGTGTGCCATCTTAAAAGCTCACTTATCTTCCTTTGCGTTTTGAGAAGTATGTATAAGTACATTGGAAATTCATTAACTGAAACCGATTTTCTTTATAATAATTTTGTTCTTGCAGTATAATAATCTAATCTAGTCCTAACTTGTTTTCAAATCTAATAATAATCACTAATAAACCACTCGCTGCATGGTGTGTGGGCGATTGTAGCATGGCTAAGCTGATCTTTACATCTTTTCATTCATTCCTGACTAAGCTTAAACATTTTAAACTAATTTTTCTTTTACGTTCATTTTTCAGCATTTTGTGTCCTCAAATTTTAGTTTCATTTGTTTTTAACTTTTTAATTTCAAAATTTTTGACTTTTACTGAAGGTAGAATTAAAATTTGAACCATCCTAATTGTGTTTTAATTCAAATACTTTTTCAAATTTTTCTTTCAATTTGAATGAAATTATCCCAATTTTCAATTTGTGGAGAGATTGCAAAAACAACAAATTAAAATTAAATACAAATTCTAGGTTTATTACTTTTCTACGGATTTTTTTTTTTGGTCCCCATGTGGAGAGAAAGAATTTCAGACTTGTAAGATGAAAGACTAAAATGTATTTGTGCGCATTTTAAAAACCTTTAAGGAACTAATTATTAAAGATTTTTTGAATAAATTTATTTACATTAGCTTCAAATTATGGACATATTTTTAATTTGAATTAAACTATCCCAATTTTCCATTTGTGGATTAAATATTTAATTGCAAAATTAAAAATTAAGCATATTTTTTATTATTACTTTAATTCGTGCAGTGGAAATTTGTGTTGATATGCTCACTCAACATGCTATTTTCTTGCAATAAAACTTCAAAGATAGGCACCTCCCAAGCTTTTGACGAAAAAGTGATATGTGACGAGAAAAAAACATTCAAAACTTGTATAAGAATTATTTTTATTGTAAGAAATATTTATTCCATTCGAAAAAAAAAATGAATGGAGAATTTTTTTAATCTAAAAATTATTTGTTTTTCATGTTTAGAACTGGAAAGTTGTTTACACAGCAATGGGACTTAATAATTAGCATATAGAAAATTTGTGTGCAAAATAACCACAGATTTCGAAATTCTACCAAAAATTAAATAATTATTATATTTCAATAAAAAATTTTGTATTCAATTTTAATGATAGAATGGGTAGTTTTTAAGAAAAATTTGAGTAACTATCTTTTTTTAATCAATCAAATATAAATGCCCCACTTTATTTAATTTTATAAAATCTCTATTAAATATCATCTGTAAAACTATAAAGATAATTTCCCGGAGAAATTAAATTGGTTAAAATTATATTTGAAGGCTTAGCCAGAGATATAGAAATTATGACCTGAATTGGGGGAAAATAAAATTCAATAAAACTAAAATATTTTTTTTTTGTTCAAAATATAATTTTTAAAAGAATTCTTTTCAAAATTTTCTTTTTTGGATAAATATTTTAAAATATTTTAAAAATCTCCGAGAATAATCACTTAGTTATTAAATAAAACTGTGTTTTATTAATTGGGAATTGTAAAGTTTAAGAAAATCTAAGAAGATATTTAATTATTGCAATACCTTTTAGAAAAGATCTTTAAAAAGTGCATGGGTGGTGCCTAATATTTTTTTTATTTCTGTAATTTCAGATTTTTCACAATGGCAAACAGTGTTAAAGATATACTAGAAACGCCATTTTCCTCCAGAATTTATGGGGAGAAATTGAAAATTGTGAATGGTGGAAAGCCTAAGCCAGCACTCCATAATTTGGTGTGTACACATAAGGAGAAAAAAGGGGAATATACTAGACATTTCTCAGCATCGCAGTATGAAACTGTAGAATGGTTAACAGGATGCGAGGTACTGTCTAAGCTTTTCTGCTGGCCCTGTTTACTGTTTTCCGGAGAGAAAGGTGTGTGGACTAAGCAGGGCTACTCTGATCTTAACCATCTGACATCAGCAATACAAAAGCATGAAAGATCTCAGGCCCATGTTCAAGCATTCTTGGATTACAAAATGTTTGTCCACCAGAGAATCGACTCTTTAATTGATAGTCAGCGGAAGGACGCAATATGTAGACATAACGAGCAAGTTAAGAAAAATAGGGAGATTTTGAAGAGAATCATTGATACAGTATGTTATCTATCAAA
This sequence comes from Architeuthis dux, assembly GCA_006491835.1. Taxonomy (NCBI): domain Eukaryota; kingdom Metazoa; phylum Mollusca; class Cephalopoda; order Oegopsida; family Architeuthidae; genus Architeuthis; species Architeuthis dux. The sequence continues at coordinate 744,500 of VCCN01005705.1, forward strand.
GCAAGAGCTTCCACTGCGAGATCACGATGAGTCCAGTGCTTCATCCAATAGAGGTAATTGTACAGAACTACTTAATTTACTCAGAGAATATGATTCACTTTTGAATGCTCATTTATCCTCTTCAACTGTATTTCAAGGAACATCACCAACTTTGCAAAATGACATCATTCAAGCAACATCACAGGTTGTTATTAACCATATAAAGAAGGAGATAAGCTCAGCTTCCTTTGTTGCCATTATACTTGATGAAACATCAGATGTATTGTCAAAATCACAGCTCTCTACAGTTTTGCGTTTTGTTCATAACGGCAAAGTGTATGAAAGATTTGTTGGCTTTAGCGATGTCAGTGCTGATCGAACCTCTCAGGGTCTGTTCAGACATGTTGTGAAGGTGGTAGAGGATTTTCATATCCAAGATAAGTTTGTCGGGCAGACTTACGATGGGGCTAGCGTTATGAGTGGCCATGTAAATGGACTGCAGAGGAAAGTGCTTGACGAGTATCCCCTCGCCATCTTTACACACTGCTATGCTCATGTGTTGAATTTAGTTCTCCAGCAATGTCTTTGTAGCATCAAGCAATGCAGAATCTTTTTCCAGACTTTGAGCGGCCTGGCAGAATTCTTTTCTAAGTCTTCAAAACGAATGCATGTTCTGCAGGAATTTGTTGCCAAGAGATCACCCTCTGTTGCACCCACAAGATGGAATTTTACATCTGGTTTGAGCAACACTGTACAGAAATACCGACTCCAGTTCATTGACTTTTTTCAGGACATTTTGGAAAACTCTGAAGATTGGGACAATGACAGTACTGTAAAGGCACAAGGATTTCTGAGCTTTCTGCAACATTTTCGGACAATTTTATTGCTGGAAATCTTTTCAAAGTTATTCGGTTATACTGATGTTTTGTACAATATGCTACAAAGCAAAATGTATGATATTTTCTACTGTTACAAGAAGATAGATGATATATTGCAACTACTTAAGCATGACAGAGAACATGGATTTGAAGACTTGTGGCTGTGTGCTGTATCCACTAAAAGTGACAATGAAGACCAAAGCTGTAAAAGGATTAGGGTAACGGAGGGCGATGAAATAAAATCTTATCTAGGATTATATCAGGATATAATAGATAGCTTATGCATGCAGATTAAGTGCCGGTATTCTTCACTTTCAAAACTTGAGTTTTTCCAACTGCTTTGGTATGAAAAATATGAAGTGTACAAACTTAAATTCCCTGACCACTTACTAACGAAGCTGAAGGATTTCTATGGCACTCTGTTTGATTACATTCGCTTGAGAAATGAACTTATTGTGCTCTATGCATGTCCTGAGTTTTCACAAAGAAATGTGCATGAACTGATCGAGTTAATGGTTGAGAAAAGTCTCACATCAGGTTTCAAAGAAGTGTTTCGCCTGGGTGAGTTAATTCTAACCATACCAAGTAACGCTGCTTCAGCAGAAAGCACATTTTCTGCCCTAAAACGGATAAACACTTGCTTCCGTGGATCACAAAGCCAGGAAAGACTAAGTGGCCTTAGTTTACTCTCTATTGAAAAGAGTTTACTTATGCAACTGAAGCAAAAAGGCTCATTGTATGATGAAGTCATAGAACAATTTACATCTCAAAGAAGTAGAATAGAACTGACGTACAAGTGAATTAAGTAAAGTTAGTACTTATATTTTTTAATTTATGTATAAGGAAAAATTCATTATTTTTTAATTCATAGAATATTAGTGAAATGGAAGGGAGGTAACTCGGGTTCTTTTATGGGTTGTGTCCCTTTGATGTATTTTGATTAGCGTGTTAATGAATAAACAAAGATTGAAAATTAAAAGCAAAAGAAGAAATGAACAATTCACACACTCATACACATACACAATGATAAAAATCAAATATAAAAAAATAAATACAAGAATTACAGTGTCTCGTGGATATGAGATTTTGAAATTGGCACCAAAGAAAGAAAGGACAAAAAAGAAATAGTAGCAATGGTAGACGCCGTAGGGACACGGAACAGAGCAGACATGTTGGCTAGCCTCTCTCACACAGGATAAAGGGAAAAGTAAGTTTTCTGATTCAGTTGACGAATTTTGTTCTATCTCTTACAGAAAACTTGGATAAGGACTTTAGAAACAAACTTGCCGATGAACAAATACGGGAATCAAAATCAAAATTTCTTCTCTCAGTGATTTATTTCCAGTGTTGTTTTTTTGTTTTTTTTTCATTATATAAACTTTTTCTGGTGTTTTACAAAAAGAAATCAACACGGATTTGTTGTCTGTTTTTGATGTCTGTTTTTTGTTCACACACATTCAGTTTAAATGCAAAATCCTTCTTGTCTCACTTAGGTTTTAATATAAACTTAACCCCCGAAAGAAAATTTAACTAACAACATATGTCAGACAACTCTATGACAATTAGAAATTCAGTTTATTTATGCATGAAAATTCATAACATTTGCAATTCATACCATGTATAGAAATAGCCTGAAATTTGTATGTTTATTTTTGAGTAATACTTCTGCCAGAGTAGTAGGTTCTAAAATGAACATTGCTTTCCATTACATAATGCCTTATCTTGGCTAAGTCAAGTAAATTTCATAACAAATTGTTTGCAAGTTGGAACTTCAGGACGACCTACACGTGCTTGCATAATGAAATAACTCAATAACGGAGACAGAAATTAGTAATACATATTTTGTAATTTCAAAAGTGGGAGTAGCTTCTCCTTATTTTTTATTTTCAAATATTTTTCTGTGTTCAAGTAAATAATGCATTATTTTAGATGCAGAAAAAACCTAAAACATATCGACCGACATGCTCTCTAAATATTAGCATCAACCAAAACTCATATCGGTCAACCACTATTAGCCACTGTTAACTTTATTGCTGTGTTGCTTTTAAAAGTGGCCTTTACTGGCATATTAGTGTAAATACAATGATAGCAATATCTTTGATAGTAATGAGATCCAGCAATTTACCGAAGACTAATACATTTTCTACCATATTTAATTATATTAACATCTGAAGGTATATAAGAGAGATTATTTCTTAAAGAATATTATTGTCTATTTCATAATAAAAAGAACTTGTGTATAAAAAATCAGGTGAAATGAGTTAATATAATATAATTAATTTCTTCAGTTACTATATGATAATTTAAGTTTATTTCTTTTTTTTACAGGTGACCTGGAATAAAGAAAATATGGAAAACTCCTCAAGAAAATATTGTGAAACTTGTAGATGTAAATTGTTCAATTTTAAAAAGAAACTTGAAAACTCTCACTGGAGAGAGAGATCATATTCTTGTGAGCTGTGTGGATCTTCCTTTTCATGAAGTCAAACTTGTTGGTGTATATACGAAAACATACTGGAAAGAAAACATTCTTGTGAAGTGTGTGCCTCTTACTCTTTAACAAAGTCATATTTGGTTGAATATATTCCAACACAAATTGGAAAGAAATTATGTGTGTGGATCCCAAATTGGAAAGAAATGATATTAACCGCTTGCATATAGATCTTCCTTTTCTGGAAATATTTTATGAACTTACATAATTTGGTGAATTTGAATGTTTCATCATTCTTTTTCGTAGCCTAAAAAAAAATATGGAAAACAACTCTGAAAAAAATTTTTCTTTTGGAACCTGTGAAAGTAAATTGGCTAATAGTTCAACTTTTAAAAAACAATTGAAAACCCATGCTGGAGAAAAGCCATATTCTTGTGAAGTGTGTGGCTCTTCCTTTTCATTCAAGTCACTTTTGGTGGTACATATACGAACACACACAGGAGAGAAGCCATATTCATGCGAAGTGTGTGGCTCTTCCTTTTCACGGAAGTCACGGTTGGTGATGCATATGCGAATACACACTGGAGAGAAACCATATTCTTGTGAACTGTGTGGTTCTTCATTTTCACAGAAGTCAAGCTTGGACCTACATATGACAATACACACTGGAGAGAAGCCATTTTCATGTGAAGTGTGTGGCTCTTCATTTTCACGGAAGTCACATTTGTCAAGGCATATACGAACACACACTGGAGAGAAACCATATTCTTGTGAATTGTGTGGCTCTTCATTTTCACAGAATTATTGCTTGAATGTACATATGAGACTACACACTGGAGAGAAGCCATATTCATGTGAAGTATGTAGCTCTTCATTTTCAGACAAGACAACTTTGAGGCAGCATGAGCGAATACACACTGGAGAGAAGCCATATTCTTGTGGAGTGTGTGGCTTTTCCTTTTCACAGAAGTCACATTTGGTATCACATATGCGAACACATACTGGAGAGAGACCATATTCTTGTGAAGTGTGTGGCTCTTCATTTTCAGACCTGTCAACTTTGAGGCAGCATAAGAGAAGACACCCTTGAGAAGCCATGTTCATGTGAAGAGTGCGGCTCTCTCTTTTCACAGAAGCCAAATGATATTCATTTGTGCACTGACAGATTATTAAATCTTGTTCAATTGGGAGGCCTGGAGCACGTCGTCCAAATAGACGATGGCTAAACGAAAGCATCATAAGGGCCGTACTATTCCTCTGAGATGGGTTTTCAGAGGGAATAGACACTGTCACCAATGTAGGGTTTCTTAAATTGTTATTAAAAAGAACATCAGAAACACTGTTTTAAATACTGTAATTATTTGTGTATAATATGCACCCCTTTCTATGGGCTATGAAATCCTGGTAAAAACATCTCTCGTGTATAATACGCACTGACTTTTCAGAATTTGAGGCAGCTAAATTTAACCTTTGTTCAACTTTTTACTTTGTATCGACTAAAATAAGAATTTATGTAATTTACATTATGTTTTGAAACACAAAATTTACACAGTATTTAGATCCAACGCACAGACATGTTCACACAAAAATACAACAAACTAGTGACGAAAATAAGCTCACACTAAGAGAAACAAAATTATAAACAAACACAAATTCCAGTGACTAGTGGCTATTTCTGTGTAGCTGCGTAAACCAGAATCCCTGAAACCATTGTGACAAAGTCCTTTAAAAAAATGCTACATCACAAGCGCTCTGGATGGTAGTGAAGATGACATCCTTTTTGAGAAACAAGGACAAGATGACTACGTGGACGAAGACATCTACACTGACAAAGATGGAACTGTCATGCCGTATATCATGAAGCAGACTAAAATGTGAATAAAACATTTTAAAGAACTTCAGTGTTTGGTTAGTGATTTAAACTCTTTGTTACACATTAGTTAGCTTGGCCCATAGATATAACTTACTTTTGCTCATGCCGTCCCGAATGTCTGGGAAAAGAAGGTAACATTTAGTTCTCGTGTATAATACGCACCCCTAAATTTTAGGCTTAAAATATAGGGGAAAAGTGCATATACACAAATAATTACAGTAATCAAAAAACACATTTTACCCTGTACGACAATACACTCGGAGATACTGGTTACCCCCAAGGTATATTGTCAACCATGTGTCCACGCCCACACAAAGACAGTGGAATGCAGGTGGAGAAATTGCAAAAGAAAGTTTGAAGCAATGTTGGGTATGTGTTCATGTGGAGGCGGCAGTTCCGTATCAATAAATGCAACAAGACTGGCTGCTGCAGGGTCAAGCTCTACTCCGACTGAAGATGATTACTGCAACTTTTGTATTGTATATATAATAAATAAAAAAATTATAAAAATATTTTTTTCTCTATTCATTAGACTGAAATAAGTGTATGAGTATGATAAATTTTCGGTAATATCTAAGATTTGTCAATTTAGCTCAGACAGAAAGACAGCTGGCTACCAATCAGATGGTTGTGAGTTCAAATCACAGTTGGGGAATTGGGATTTTACATATCGGTTTACAACCCTAATTTATGCAGACTGGGTAAATGTTCATGACAACAATTCTGATAAAACCTTAAGCATCAACTGGAAGGAAACTGTCAAGAAGTGGAAAGAGATCAAACCTGAAGAAGTTTTGATTGTCTAGTCACACCCTCCAGGAACATTGGATGCCATGTTCAAAGTGAAAAATAAATAAAATAAAATAGATGAAGCCATTATTAAAGACATGATGGTAAAAGAAGAAATCAATGATGTGAATTGATTGACACTAAAAGATGGGGCGTGTTGATGATGGTCTTTCAGAGTTATGTGCCCCTTATTGGGTAGCTATAAATACTAGTATATCTGGGTGACAGTAGAGGTTGTTATCATACCTGGCTTAGTTAATTAACGTCTACAACTATTCATATTTCTATGTTGCTTAGCTTCTGTTGATTTATATTTTTCATCTTGTATAAATTAAATTTCCTTTAGTTTTCAAAACTGAATTTAAGTCTTAATTAAAAGCTCTCTATTTTGCCAAAATTTTCTTAAAACATCAAATTCTCATTTTTAGTAACAATTATTTTTAAATAAACGTAATGTTTCATTCAAAGAGTTTTTCTGACAATTGAACTCCTTGTTTGTGTTGTTAACTCAAAGTTTCGGCCGATCCATTCTCGGACTTCTTCAGGTGTACTATCCGAATGTGATAAACAGAAATGTTTCTCTCCAATGGTAGCAACGCTTGTAATGTAGGATTCAGGTGTTTTCCTTTCTTTTCATTGTTAGGCCTGGATTTTCATACCTTGTTCCTGTTGAGTAGCAAAAGCCACATCGAGTTGAAATCCACACTTGACTGACTTAGACACTCAGCAGACATGTTGATGTATGCTGCTTCTTTGATTTTTCTCAGTTTCCAACAGTGTTCCCTGTCTGTCATGTCTATGTCAGGACTTCTTCCCAGAGAGGATAGTGTTCGCCCTTCTCTCCAGATGTGGTCAGCTATCCCAGATTTTTCTATTTCGCCTTTGATTATGGCTTTTTTTATGTTCCTCAGGTCTCAAAATTATAGACAAACATATTTATTATAGTCTTGAATTGTATTTCATTTCTTCCAATAGGGCTTGATGGGAATTACTGTAAGAAAAATTCAGTAATAGCTAAAAAATAATCTTACGTATTTAGTTTTTTTTTTTAAAGCTTTCCAGATGTTCTGTAATGTAAACAGCTTACTATTTTGGGTTGCAGTGATTAACTAAACCCAGCAATAAACCAGTGTTGTAGGTAGTGATTAACTAAACCCAGCAATAAACCAGTGTTGTAGGTAGCAGTGATTAACTAAACCCAGCAATAAACCATTGTTGTGGGTAGCAGTGATTAACTAAACACAGCAATAAACACAGTGTTGTGGGTAGTGGTGAGTAACTAATCCCAGCAATAAACCAGTATTGTGGGTTGCAGTGATTAACTAAACCCAGCAATAAACCAGTGTTGTGGGTAATGGTGATTAAAAAAGGCTTTCTATGCACATACATCCCTCTTCAGAATGCCTCAATCCTGCTCTTTATGCTGAGGGCTTGAAATATTTTTATATTAAAAAGGTCTCTTTAAAACGGGAGAACCGCAAGGCACATAGTCTCACAGTGTCTATCACGCGACACTTCTTCGGAGGGAAC